>PVJA010022302.1:0-34484 GCA_004027025.1 Myocastor coypus
GGGAGGAGAGGGGAGGGGAAGGAAGGGGAAAGAAGAGAAGAGAAGGGGAGGGAAAACGCACTCCTGGAGAGAACTGCTAATATGGAGAAAACTAATGCCACATACTCCAAAGGTGGCCCACCTATGAAATTAATGTTCCTAAGAGTAAATCCGGAGCAGTGAACAGATCCTGAAGGCACAGCAGTGAGTGCCAGCCAACTGTTGTCTGCAATGCTTCCTGCTGGAATCCAAGAATACCCAATACATCTCTCTACACTTCAGCTATTTTGTGACATCAGGGGAGAGGGACAACATCTCCATGCCACACTTGCAAGTCCTTTGAAAAACTGAAGCTGCTGAAGCTTTGTATTTATCATAAGATAGATTTTTTTCACTCAAACAACAAACATTGAACAGTTTGCAAAGTAAAAACATTAAGTAAAAATGTATGTAACATTTTCAATTTTAAATAAGACAATAGCATTTTTGCCTTAGCTTGTAAATAAAAGCAATCATTTTGAAATAAACTGAAGTTATACAAATATGTAAAATGATCAAAAGCAATGATATTAGCAATTATTCTAATTGTACATAAGGAACATAATTATTGCACAAGTACGTATAATTATTGTGTAAGTATATTGTTTAAGTATGTACATAAGATATGATGTTTCCAGCATATGTCCATAAACCCCTACTTTCTTAACTATTCTACTAATATATCCAGTATATATTAATTTTAAATATACACATGGATGGCATTAAAGTAGAATAATAAAAATATAAAAGAACATAAAGGATTGTAAGCATATAGTAAATGTAATAATAGTATAACCTTTATATCCAGAGTGAATAAGCTGTTTATGCTCAGCAATTAAGATTCATGGATTTTGGTAGAAATGAACATAAAATGAATCAAGCTAAATACCTAAATCAGATACTAGGCATTAAAAAGTAAGATAGTCTTTCAGATGAATAAAAACTTGAATATTTCCACTTACATCTAAGAAGAAACATAAATATGAAAAGATAGTCTCCTAATCTAAAATTTATGGTTTTCCTTAATGCACCATAGAAGCATAGCACTTATATACTGTGAGCAGATGCAGCACTTGTGCAAACCATAAAGGTAGAGAGTGCTGTGCAGTTGGAAATTATTTATTTGAATATGAAATGCAACTGTCCTTCAAGGCATCAGCGCATATACACCGTAGTAAAAACAGGTGTGTGAGAAGCACATCTCCTTTCTATCTCGCATTCACAAAGGAAGTCCTAGCCACATTGTGTAGACAGAGATGATATCTTTACACAGTATTATGATCTTTATTTGGTTCATTTTATATTTGTTTTGAAAATAGATATCACTGCAATTTCATTATGCTACTTATAAAGAGCATGTCATATTACAGGGTCAGGAAGTTATCTCATTATAGATTTATATATAAAAATAAACAGCATTTTCCCAATTTGATTGAAAGTAACAACATCAGGGATATGAGTGTTTAAGTTTAAATTGAAAGAACATCAATCATTCAAAATTTCAAAACAATTTTGTATTATAAATGTAAGATATTGAAGTCATCTCTAATTAGTAGGAAAGGGATATCTGCTCAAAAAATACCAAAAAGTAGCAAGATAATCCACAGAAAATGTCACTTAACTGCAATGATGAAAAATGCCTATGCAAAATTTCTTTTATAATCAAAATCGTGTTTCAAAAGGTCACATGTTATTTTAGCAATAATATTGATTGTAACTATTCATTTCATTGCTACTCATCGTAGTATTTACAGAAAGTATTTTTAATGTTAGTGAGATAGCTAACATCACATCACTGCTATAATTTTCATTAATAGAAATTTTGTAAGTTTATGGGTAACCCTCTTCTAGTATAAAACCTTAGCATTAAGAATGCATTAATAGGGGCCCGGCAGTATGGCTCAGTGGTCTAAAGTGCCTGCTTAGGAAAGCTTGGGTGGCTGCAGGGACTGCGGTTCACTCCCGGCACCACATGCTGTTCCAGCCCTGCCCTCAGGGCAGGCTGAGGTGGCCATAAAAATAAATAAATAAACAAACAAAAGTTCTGAAACAAGAAAAAAAAACAAAATGAAAAATTCTTAAAAAAAGAGAATGCATTAATAAATACAACTATTATAATGATGGATGTTTCTAAAACTAAAACAAACATATCTGTACCATGAAAAGTCTGAAATTGTCAGTAAGTGTTATGTAATAATTTTAACAATTCTATTTCTGACATAAGTTTTTGTTCACAGTGTGCTTATAAATACACTTTCAAATATCAGCTTAGTTTTGTCTAACAGTAAACGAATTTTTGCAACAGTGCAAGAGTTATGAAGTTAAAGTAAGTCTTTAAAGAGATCTATGTGAATGAAATAAGCCTATATTTAAAAGATATTTTAGTATAATTCTGGATATGGAATAAAAGACCTCATTCCTGGGATGTGAACTAAGTGCTTTTTGTAGTGAATGAATAGGTGTATTTCAAGTGTTATCTTACAGCTGCACTGAGAGTTTATTGTGATTAAATAAAAACCGACTTAAGTCTTATGTAAGTCATTACCAATTTTTCTATTATCAGCCAACAGACACCATAAGGCTGAAGCAGGAGCATCTTTGCAAGTTCAAGACCAGCCTGGGTTACAAAATGAGTTTACAGTCAGCCTGAATTGCATAGTAGAACTCTGTTTCAATGAGACCAAAAATATAAGTAAATAAATAAATAAATAAATGTCATCAATACTAATAACAAACATTAGTACAAAATGAATAATTTTCTTATTAGAAGAGCTTTCTCATTTGTCAACAAATATCAAAATCAACGATTCAGTGATTTAAGTAATACATATAAATAAATGGCCTTCTACATTTTCTCTTGATGGTATTATTCTCTATTTAAGAGAATATATATTTTAAATGGTACAAGCAAACAAAAAGATTTATGAAGTGTTAAGTAATGATTCGAAGTTGAGCTCCATAAAAAAAATTTTGAAGCCAAGATGCAAATTTGTAGCAATTTTAAGTTGTTGTTAAATTATCAGTCTTTTCCCTCAGTCCTTAACTGTCATCAAATTGGACATTTTTCACTAGTGAAATACATATGAATAATTATACTAATCTGAACATGTATCAGAATAGGGTGAGATGATTTCACTCCATGAAAAAGTCCCTTGGGATTATTATAACAGATTATTTAATGTAGATTGTCTATATTTTTGGCACTATGACCCAAATTTCATGCCAAACAATGCATTTATCTTAGGGATGAAATGTTCAAGATAGACATGCTATGAGTAATCCTTATGATTTGTAGTTGCTTCTTCAGATAGCCATTCCTGCAACTTTTTGCCTATTAAGTACTTGACAAAAAATGAAAGAATGAGGAAAGTGATGACTTTTGTTCCAGGCATTAAAAGAATTTCTGAATCGTTGCTAAATAAGTGACACATGTACTAGTGTTATCACAACAGAATCAAAAGAAGCGGTTGTGTCGTGTAACTTTACAGAGTTTCTCTTAGGAATGTTTCTCTAAGTAACATTGCATTGTTATATGATCATCTTCCCTTAATAAGGGAAATATTTTCCAGTAATTGACTGTATATGTTTTCTGCATTTTCTGTGCACTATTTCCAATCCACAAAATGACGTTTTGAAGCAAACATTATTGTCACATGATTGATACAATTACTGGGGCTTAGATGGAGTACTTGTCTTAAAATAATGTCACCTATCTCCTCAGCATTGGTCAGATTTTCATTTAAATCTGTCTCATCCCAAAGCTTGTATTTATTTTGTTACATCTGTTCTCCGTCACTTTCTGCTACAGCGATTGCATGTATTAAATTCAGCAAGCAGAACTTCACGTAGAACCAGTTGCTTACTTTTTAAAAGAAAGAAATGATCTATTTTCCCTTCAGCTCAGCTTTTATATGTATGATAGCAGTTTTAGGCCTCAGAAATTCTTTTACGATTTTTCCCAGATATTACTTAGACAGGTTATGATAAATGAAATTGCCCAAACTGAATAAGCTGATCCCTAAATAACATACAGAAGTGAAGCAAAGGTTTCATGCTAAAATGTAGCTCTGTTATAGCTCAGAAAGTTATTTATAATATTGATTTTTATTGAGAAAGCTTAAATAAAAGTCAATTTAGTAGTAAGAGTATTTAGATATTAAATCAAATATTAGCCTATTGTTTATACTATTGTTTCATGTTTGAAATAAATTTTCAAGATACCTTTCAGCTAAACACACAGGCAGACAATCAGAAACACTGATAGGGAGACCCATTTCTACAAACTAAGTGTACACTACTAAAAGAACTGAACCTATACTCAAAACATGTAAAGGAAATAAGAAAAGCTTTACTGGATTTTAAGGAATGTAGAACAAGAAAAATAGTTCTTACAAATAAATTCAAAATTATAAATTTTGTCTTATAAAGGCTAGAGTGAAAGACGGATGTGCCATTAATCAGTATTAAGGTTTTACTTTCCAAATATAAAAAAGGCAAAATTATCAGTACTTAAAGATTATAAGAATTGTTATGGTTTATGTCTAGTTGTCCCCCCAAAACCCTCATGCAGTCATAGAGTGGGGACTTCTGTAGATTGGGATTTGACTCATGAGCCACTGGGATTATGTGATTTAGTACTTATCTAGAGTTTGATACTTGTTCCATGATCCCTGGGATTATATGTTTTAAGTACTTCTGGGATTATGGGTGTGACCAAAGGCAGATAGGCTGAGGCAGAGAGCTTGAGTGTAATATAAAGAGAGACAGAGGGACAGACTATGCTGTTGCTCTCTGCTCCCCTGGTTGGTCGGTTGCCTCTGTCACCACTGTTGCTGTTCTGCCATGAACTGCTGCTCTCTGCCATGTGGCATTCAGCCTTGGAGTCGGCCGATTAACTGTGAGCTAATAAACCTTTCCTTCCTTCATTTTTAGTGTTGGGTATTTGTCCCAGCAACAAATAAAAAGTAACTGAGACAAGAATCCTTTTATTAAAGCCCAAAATACTAAATAAGGTAGCAGAGCAATAATGAAAAATTATAATAAATCCATTTTAAAAATTGCTTCCATTTGTTAGATAGCACAATGTCCCTAATGTAACATTGTATCAATTACAAATTGGATGTTTTTAATGTTTTGATCTCAGTATTGCATTTGCACCTCTGCCTCCCACCCAGAATAAATATTCCATACTCTCTGACACTGAAGTTTCCTCTGTACAGTATTCTTGCTGCCTGATCGCCTACCCTCATTCTAGTCTTCAGTCAGACAGTTTCTTGCTGGATTTGTCACCAGAAAGCTGGTGTCAATCCAATCTCTAATAAGGCCCTTACTTGATCTGGATCACTGAGATATAAAAAGATAGGCAGACTGCAGACAGGCGGACAGACAGACAGACAGACAGACGACAGACAGACAGATGACAGGCAGACAGACAGACAGACAGACAGACAGAGTAGGAGAGAGATAGAGAATGAGAAAGCATAAACTATGGCCATTTACCAATAAAACAGTATTTTTATACTGTCAATATATAACTGGAAAGAAAAGCTTTCAGAAGGTTTTAGTTTTAGTTTAGTATCCTAAATACTATTGACAAAAAAAATTTTGTGACTACCTATATGCGTGCTTCTGGTATCATCTGAGTACCTACATGAAGCAACCTGAAAAGCCATTGAATAAGAAAGTAAAAAGTTCAACTCATGTTGCATTATGTTACCTTAATTTTTTCTTAGTGAAATTCATACAGAAATGAATACTTTCTTTAGAGAGAAAACATAATCACACTACATTACGTTAACAGGTATATGTGTGCATGTATGGTAACAACTCCATTTTCAAAATTTTTTCTCTGTACTACTTAGCTTTTTTGGGAGGGTGGGGGTGTACTAGGAATCGAACACACAATCTTACTCTTGCTCGGTAGGAGCTGCACCACTAAGCTATGTGCCTAGCTCTCTTCTGAACTATTTTGAATGACTGTAATTGGCTCCATTGAGTAGCCTTGCTTCCATCCTATCTTCCCCTCCCATTTTCATCTTTTGTTCTATTCCGCAAGTATCTGCATGTCAGTCTTTCTGTCACTACATTGAAACATTTTAATGGCCCTGAATTTCAAAGTGGTTAATTACCAACTCCTTAACATATAACACAAAATCCTCTGTGATGAACATTTCCTCATGAACATTTCCTGCTTCATCCATCATAATGCAATCCATGTCAGAAACTACAAGATAGAAAACAATAAGCAAACTTGTACTTCCACAGTCTTTGGTAGTGTTTTACCTCTCAGACTTTGCCCAAGGGAGACCTTTATGTGCATCTATTACTGTTAGCTGTAGTTTTTTTTTTTTTTTTTTAAAGAAACTTTCCCACAAATTTTCTTAAATATAGGAAATTAATTGCTGCAAACTGATCCAGAGAATATGTGGTTTTTAACGTTTATTGATGAATGTTCCCAAAGACCTACAGTTAATCAATTACTAGGTCACATGTCCTTTTCTGAATGATTGCTTACAAGAAAGGCAGGGTCCTTCCTTACAGCTACTAGCTGATACATCTATTCCTTAAAGTAAAAAGGAAAACTAATGTTTTTAAACTTAACTTTAATGAATAGATCCATTATAATATATAAACTTTAGAAAGATCCATTCTCTAATCAAGTTATCAACTTCCCACCACAAAGAAGACAAGTTTAGTCATCATATCTTTAAGCTTCCAGAAGAAATAGAAGCTGCTTCACCATCTCTTATCTCGTTTAGAGGCAGTCTGCCACAAACCAGCAGTCTACATTCATTGTTGGATAAAAATCAGATAACAATGACAATAAATAACACTCAAGACAGCAAAAATCAAAAAATAATGCATAGGGTTCCTTGGAATCAAAAGCATAGTGGTAGTCTCCTGCTTGGCAATAAAGAGGATCCTTTGGTCAGGCAACAAACATCTGAGTTTGTGGCATCTAAAATGACCCACAGGTCTGTTTTTCTCTGTGGCTTCATCTGGCACAGGCAGCATGAAGAATCCCCCTGGGAAGTTGCCCAACCTTTAGCAACCTTTACATTCTTTTTATTTTGTTGTAAATTTAGGGAACTGGAAGATTCCCTTAGGAATGAAATAACTCACTCATTTTGTGATATATATATATATATATATATATATATATATATATATATATATATATATATTTCAATGTAGTTATCTTAGAATATCAAGGGTTACAACACATTTACTTTGTGTTTATTTGGTTGGTTAGAAACCACATCCAAAGACCACATGTGCATCATTTTCAACTGTGGGAATTTCAGTTGCCTTACAGTAAGACTTTCAGCATTATCCTCTATATTCACAAATTAATGGCTTAAACTGAAATAAATCAAAACTTGGAATATGATTTTGTCATGTAGGTTATGTTCCAATGACTTCTCCAAAGAGACAGAATTGTTCTTAATTGTCACTTGAAAGATTTTGGAAAAAATACTCAATCCATTTTTTAGATAAATGGAAATGCATTATTTTTAAAAAGTTACATGCAGCCAAAGTTACAGTCACACTTTAATCGTATTTTCAAGAAATTTAATGGTCTAAATTTCTTCTACTTAATCTTACTGTCTCTGAAATCTACTTTTCTACTTTGAACACCAGACCTTACATTTATATATATATTTTTTTCTATAATATAAATAATCACATTGGTAATCTTTTGTTAAGTTTTCATGTCATTAACAGGGAAACTATCCACAGTATGACTCTATTCTATATATTTGCAGTATTCTGTCCAGCTTAAATATTTTGGAAATATCTTAATTATGACTATAAGAATTAGTCACTACATTGCAACATTTTAATATAAATCTATCAGTATATGTCAATGCATAAGTGGCTCCAAAGTCAAGCAACACAAGATATTCTTTTAAAATGTGTGGCAAGTTATAATTTAAACAAATGTTGGAGTCTTTGTGGTTTCCTTGAGCAACTGAATTCTACACTTTAAATTATATCAATTCTAAAATTTCAACCCTTGCGCCAAGCCTTTCAGTGATGTGCTGAGTTACAAACCTGGAAAACTAAATCTGGTTGACAAGCATAAATTTAGTAGTATATGGGACATCAGTAGTGCACAGAATCTATGGGAATTCTTGAAAAATACTTGAAGTAGGTATAATGCTAAGTGAGGCACAACCAGAATGTTGCTATAGGAATATCTTTGGTGAGATTGTTAGTTCTATGATCACTGAGCATTCACTTGTGGAGGGAGAGAGACACATGGTTCGAAGCTCCATTTCCTGTTTCTCTTCCAGTGTATTGATTATATCTTTCATGGTTTCTTTGGATCATTATTCTCCTCCTCAGAAAAGTTCTATGTGAATCATTTCAATAATGTATCTGATCACCATTTTTGGAATAGGTTGGAGCTCAGTCTCTTCCAAGTGTGAACTGTCTTTAATATGACTCCTGTTCTGATTTTATAGAACTTTTCATATAGGAGACTCTACAGCAATTTCATAAATTACCCAAAATATATGTAAGGGCCCAGCATTTGAAAGTTGGCAGTTTGAAAAGCCAAAATCATATTTTTTTCCTAGCAAATGTATGTTCAATTAAATGAATTTCCTTCACAAAAATTAGAAGAAAGAGGTTGCAAAACAGATGTAATACAACCATTGTTAAATTTAAACAATAAAATATTAAATTAAGAGGTTGCAGACATTAACACAGAGAAAGAAATTTAGAGGGTGTCCAAGTGATCCCTGAAAGTTCCCATTGTGGACATACGCAGTACCTAGGGATGTCCTTACTCAGAGCCAAGCATACCTGAGACTAGCACACACATTTACCTACTTTGAGATCTTTGCTTTTTACTTTATATTTGTACACCAAATGCAGTATTCACCCAAATAATCATTTTCTATTAAGTCATCTCATATTACGCTAGTAGACATCTAAAATTAAGACACAAAAGAGAAGACAAAAATACAGTATTCTATTGTAATGGAATGAATAGGTAGAAATAAGTATTTATTTCTACAACTTCAAAGTCTGAAGGGAGATTCCTTTATTTCATAAAAGAATTAGGCATTGAAAAGTAGAAATCTACTTCACAAGGTTAAAAAAAAAAACCTGCTAAGAGAATCCTACTATTTTTTCATAAGAGAATCAGCCTGAAAGGTATAAGCAGCAAAATCTATAGGCTCCTTTTAGATTTACTGCTTTTCTTAGTCTGAAAACAGTAATAGTAGACCTGAAGACAAATAAGTCACAGGAGAAACTTCTAAGAAAATTGCACAAAAGCCTTAGGCAAAATACATTTACCGCCTGATGGACTGAGCATGGTGATGAGGTAAATTTAAACTTGGGAGGCAGAGGAAGTACATCCAGCCTCGAGCCCATCCTGGGACAAGGGCTGATGAAACACACGCTCAGAATATGATAAAAGGAAGAAGGATCTGCTTCTTTATTAAAAAAAAAATAGATTATGTAAAACAATCTATGCTTTCTGAGAATGTAACTGTACTGAAGAGCTTTTAGAAAAACTGAGGCTCATCAGAATATGTGTTTAATTCCAGGTAAACTACAGACCATGTAAAAGCATTCACCGAGAAAATGTTTATATAGCGTTTTTTGGTCTACAGCAGCAGGCTTGTCCACAAATACGCATGCGCATATCTCTGTACCTTCTGGTTCCTTTGCAGGTCTACTTCCTCTGATAAAGAAAGCCATGTATATGCCACACATAAGTGGCTCCAAGATTGGAAAAAAATAGTTTACCAAGATCAGTACCTGAATGTTTAGATGACAGATTATATATAAATATATATATAGATATATTCTGTGAATAAAAGAATACATGCAGAAAGGAAATGCCTATAATTGGCATAAATATGCTGACATCTGAAACCTTAGATAAATTAATGATTATACCTTAGTTTGTGATGGTTGAAAAGCCATGATGACAGTTGTTCATCTGTGATTATTCTATGTTGTAAAGAAAAGGAAGGCCAATTACATAAATTGCAAAGACTATGAGTGAATGAATATAAATTATAAAGACTATGTATAGGAAGACTATATCTTAGGGCTATTCAAAATGTATATTTAATATAATAATATTTATGATATAATAGCATATATATTATTTCTTACAATATGTATCTGCTATTATGAATTGCTTGGTAGAAGTTGTTTCTTCAACATGTTTGAAGACAGGGAAAACGTTCTTAGATATGACATTTGTTCCAGTATCCTTCTTTAATGCATTTTGGACAGGGGATACAGGGTCTCACTACACAGATCCGACTGGTCGTGATTCTCCTGTTTTCAGCATCCCAAAGGGCTAGGATTATAGGCTCAAGCCACCATGCCCAGTCTCAGTCACCATCTCCTCACGCCGCAGGGGCGGGGCCAGCATGGCACACCAGGATCGAATCCTGACCACTGAACTCTGTTGAAGCAGGTGCTGAGCTACTAGGCTGGCCCCGTTTTTCCTAAGTTCACCCTTATTGAAAATGATAACTTAGCTTCCTGATTATCATCTTTGCAGGGGATTTGATCAAGATACAATGATTCACACAATTAAAAAAAGGGTAGTGGTGAACAAGACGGACATTTCTGGCCACAAAATGTAGTTTGCTCCTTCTCCTAAAACTAATATTTTTAACATTATTTGTTCAATTCCATAATAAATTAACTTTGTGTTCATGGAAGAAATAAAATTCACAAACATAAAAGAATCAATGGAAAATGAAAACATGGGAAACAGGAAGGACTCTAATGGATAAAACCCGTGCTATATCTGAAGTAATGTATCAAATAATGAAAAGGGCAAAAACAGAACAAAAATACTGTGCATCTAATGCCAGTGATTAAAAAATATAGTTTTAGAAGCATAATTTTTGGAAGACTGGCATGGTTCTTGGAGATGGGAGCAATCCTTAAATTGCCAGCAGAGAAAGACCAATTTATGTCAGGTAATTTAAACTATTTTAAAAATCAACAGATTCCAATATATCGTGCAACAAATGAAGTTATGAGAGGTAGGGGGGAGATAACTCTCAGTTATTTAAAAGGAGGAATTTTATCATTGTAATGAAAGTGACAACGGATACATACAATACTAATACTGATTTACTAAAATATAGAAGAACTGCTGAAAAGGGGACAAATAGTCTAACAAAAATGAGCAGAGAAAGTTATAATGATGTGTTGGTCAGCTATTACAGTGTTGGGTCACACTTGCAACTTGAAAGAGGAGAGGTTTATTTTTGGCTCACTGTTTCACAGGCTTTGGTCCTTGGCTGACTGGCTCTGAAGCAGATGCTGCAGGATTGGAGGATGTGCAAGAACAAAGCTGCTGGCTCCGCGGTAGTCAGAAAACAGAATAGCAGGGAACCACAGTGACCAATGTCCCTCCGCCAATGTGTAGCTAGTTCCGCATGGGCTCAAGCATCTGAGCGTATTGGGGTGTGAGCGTCAGTAAATAGAGAGCTGCTACGAATTGGTCACCTCTGCCGGACTCTTTAACCCAGATGAGAATCAATTAAGAGTCACTGTCACAATGAAGTAACAGCCAAAATAGTAATGAGAACCTCAAATAGATAAAAGATATTCTGTAGCCATCAAGAAGTAACATGTATATATTAAAATTGGATGGTTATTTTGTGTTATCAAGGTAAAAGTGTTTGTAGTCAATGGCTCTAAAATTCAATTAGAAATATAGTCATGTCTTCCACTATAAAATTATAATAAAAGATATATATTTAAGACTAAGAATAAAGGAGTTGATTCTAATAAAAATGTAGAATATCAATGAACAAAGGCAATATGTCAGGTCAAGCAAAAGCTTATCAAATAGGTTATGGAAAATTCCATGGTATTTGAGGAAAAGCAAATTGATATGACACAAAGACTTACTGAAGAAATCACACTCTTGTCTTTCAGAGAGAGAGAGAAATAACCAGCTTTCATGAAACTCTCAGATGTCCTAAAATGATGTATACACAATAGTTTGTCACCACTACTTTAGTTAAAACCATTGTTCCTCTATTATGCTCACATTATTTTGGGAAAATTTTTTTAAAATCTTTTATTTATTTGTTTATTTGATATTGAGTCTCACTATGTAGCTTGGACTAGTTGTGACCCTCATGTCTCAGCCTCCCTGGTACACATTGCTTGATATTTATTAGGAAATCAGTAAATGTCATAAGAATCTAAAAGTCTCCATGTTTATTATATATGAAGTGTGTTATTGAATGTAATTTATTTATTTATTTATTTATTTATTTATTTATTTATTTATTGTCTTTTTGAGACAGGGCCTCACTGTGCAGTTCAGGCTGGCCTTAAGCTCACTTTTGTAGCCCAGGCTGGTCTTGAACCTCACATCAATCCTCCTGCCTCAGCCTCCCATTGCTGGGATTACAGGCGTGGGCCACCACGCCCGGCTCTAATTTATTTTTTAAAAAAATGCCTTTCTTCTATAGAACTGAGTCACAGTAAGAAAATTATGCTTAATTGTAAGTAAAAAG
The DNA here is from genome assembly GCA_004027025.1 of Myocastor coypus. NCBI lineage: Eukaryota > Metazoa > Chordata > Mammalia > Rodentia > Myocastoridae > Myocastor > Myocastor coypus. The sequence continues at coordinate 12,543 of PVJA010022302.1, forward strand.
ACTAGGTTATTTCATTGCTGATTTTGGTCACATAAACAACAATGAGAAAACCTACCGCATTGGCAATCATGTGTCATAAATTATATCTAACTATGATTGTGTGTATTTAATTATTACTCTAAAAGATCTCCTTAGTTATGTTCCCCAAACAGAACTGCTATTTAGTTAATGTGAGAAAACATTGGGTCTAAATATTGATGAGCTATTGATCTATGTTTAACTCCAAAAGAAAAAAAAAAGTGTTTAAAACAATGTTAGTGTATTATTCAGCCATTAATTCTGTGGTTTAATTTCTTAAGAAATAAAGTCTTACTTTATTTTTAGTTATGTTGGTAGAAATTAAAATGCTAAAAGTATTAAAGGAAAGTTAAATGAAAATATCAATTTTCTTTTAAGAGCCAGCAGAAAAAGAGCCATTAGCATTTTAAAAAATTAACATAGTTGAAACACACAGAGAGTTTAATTATCTGAAACCTATTCCTAGTGTTTTCATTAAAAAATAACAAGTTGTTTCCTGTTTCTATATTATTTTCTTCTAAAGTGAAAAGTAAAAAGGTATGTTTTTTTAATGTCAACTTTTCTGAAAGCAAAGCACAGAGGCACCTCGGAATAGATTTTTATCATTTGTGACATTGAACGTACAGGTGAAGGCAGGTAAAAGCTTGCCTGTGTTGGCTTTTGCTGGTATGCATTCATGTGTGTATACAGCTACAATTAAGAGACTGAAAGAAATAGTAAAGAGTATGATATGACTGGTCACTACCACACAGGAAAACAATAAGAAATTCGCAGAATATAGCTTCTTTCTAGGACTCAACTTTCTAAGTTGAAGTTCATGGAACATCTAATTATTATGTCTGATTGTCTTCTCCTAAATCCTTTTTCTTCCCCTTTCAATTAATCTTCCCTCATTTAGCCAGTGATGACGATAAGAGTTAAGATCAATCACATAACAGGTAGCAGTGTACCATCACAAAACCTTCCTTTGTTTTATTCAATCGTTGCATTGCTTTATGGCAATTCTGATTTGTTTGTTTTACTTTTTTTATTTTGAAGAGTGAAAAGAAAATCAAAGAGAAAAAGCAGATACAGAAATAGAAATAGGGTAACATACAGCAATACATATGTTATAGATTTTTCAAGACAAGAATACCAAATTAATAACAGTTGTTATGTACTTTTATCATTAAATCTGTTGCTTAGATAAATAGATATAGTTATACAAGATTGGACAAATAATTGAATATTAATGTTTGCTGTCAATGAACTTTATTACTTCTTAGGTATTTTACTTTTTTAAAATTAATTTTGAAGAGAGTATAATAATAATTAATAAGACATTATAAATGGTATATATTTAGGAGGCCGAGATGACAAACATTCAAGCATGGTCTTTGTATTACACATTGCTGTCCTCAATGTAGCTGCGTAGATCACAGATTTCAGCATACAGTGTGTCAAAGTGAAAATTCTAAACATTAATTGCCATTTGCTAAAAACTGATGGAAATTATTAGTACAATCACCTCAGCCATCGTCACTCAGCATGACTTCCTCCTGCCTTTTTTTCCTATTCCTATTCTTCTGCTTTCTTTTTTAAATTGTTCTCATAAAATATTTAGTCTAAATGATTGCCGTTTTCAATCAATAGAGGTAAAATATAAACTTCGATCACATCCATAGAAATAAGCAGGCATCTTATAAGTTGGTATTATTATGAATTTTTCCCTTAGCCTAGATGCTGCAATTTCAGATCTTTCCTTGCAGACTAGTAATTATTCAATCAACTAAATTCACTGATTGTTAGTCTTCAAGAATATTAGCCTTCTGCTAGTAACTTTTACTCACAACATCTGAATAGCCAGTAAGTAATCTGGCCTTCTTACTTGACTTTGCATTTGTTTACTTCCAGTTTTGGTTATTTCTCTCTTCCTTATCAGTGTCAAAATTGGCTACCTTTTGAGGTACAAAAAGCTCACATTTATTTTATACATCCTTCAAGGTATTTGTTTCCCTCCAAAACTATTCCTGATTTTTATGCACATCTTAGTGTTTACCTTCCAATATTATATATTATAAATTGATCTTTTCACATTTTATATTTTCTACATTTGGCATTTTGCTAATCCTGAATCTTTTTTGAAATTAAACAGTGTTTAAAATTTGTGTTTTTTAAAAACTCATTTGAAAAAGACTAAAACCTTCTTTCAAAAGAGGCATCTAAACATGTTTCTAATTTTGTATGTGGGCTTAGGTTTTGTAACCAACAAAAATGCGCTATCAAATATGAAAAAACTCTCTATGAATCTACATTCTCTTTAAAAAAGAAACAGCTAATATTTCCTTGAAATTTCCAAATCCTAATTTTGGTAATGAAAATGATGCTTTTTTGTAAAAGCTTAAATTCAAGTTAATCAAAATACAAAGACAAAAAACGACTAATAAAGATTCAGTTTAGAATGTATTCATCTCAAATGTCCTTTTTTTTTTTTTTTTTTTTTTTTTTTTTTTTTTTTTTTTTTTTTTTTTTTTTTTTTTTTTTTTTTTTGTATTTAGTACAGGTCTACAGGGTCTGACTACACAGATTGGACTCCTAGTGATCCTCCTGTTTTTCAGCCTCCCAAGTGCTGAGATTCCAGGCACACCCTACCACACCCAGTCTCAATCATTGTCTCAGCCAGTCTCATTTCTCATGTGGATCTAATTTGATTTTTAAAATTTCTTTGTATGTTCTACATACAAAGTCCTTGGAGGAAAAACTAGCTAATACATTTTTCATGTTCTGTGTGTTGTCTTTTCGCTCTCTCATTGCTTTCTTTTGCTGACAGGAAGCTTTTTACTAAAATGAGATTCATACTGTTGATTCTTTGTGATACTTTCCATTCAGTTCAGGCTTTGTGCAGGAAGTCTTTGCCAGTACCTATGCGTTTAAGATTTCTACCTATTCTCTCTTCCAGAAGATTTAGAGTTTCTATTTTAGCATTTGAATCTTTGATCCATTATGATTTTAGTTTAGTGCATGGTGATAGACATTGGTCCAGTTTTAGTCTGTGATATGTAGAAAATGCTTTTCCAGCATCACTTACTAAACAAGCTAGCTTTCTTCCAGTGTTTTTCACCACATTGTCAAAGATAAGGTGAATGAATGTGGAATTAGTTCTGAATCTGCCAATCTGTGGCATTGACCCTAAGGTATGGTTTGTTTGTTTGTTTGTTTATTGTCATTATCATGCTGTTTTTATCGCAGAGGATATGCAGTATGATACCAAGCCAGGGAATGTGATTCCCACTGCCTTGTCTTTGTGGTCAAGAATTTATCTTACTATTTTAGGTCTTTTCTGGTTCCAAGCAGATTTTAAGATTGTTTTCTATAGTTCCATCAGATATTTTAGTATTTTCATTCAGATTGCATTATTGTATTATTCCTCTATAACATTTCAGAAGTGTGATCATTTTGACCACATTGGTACTCCCTATAAAAGAGCAAGAAGTATCTTTCCATTTTAGTATCTTCATCAATATTCTTTTTCAGAGTACTGTAGCTTTAATTTTTGAGATCTTTTACTTCCTTCACTAAACTGATTCCTAACTAAATATATTAAAAAGTTCAACATTAATAGATGAAAATTAAAACAATAAAAATATTTCGTCTCACCCCAGAAGTAATAGTTGTTATCAAGAAATCAGCCTATAATAAATACTGGTAAGGATTATGGGGTAAAAAGACCACACATTTCAACTGTCAGTGTGAATGTAGACTGGTACTAGCACTATAGAAATCAGTGTGGAGATTGCTCAAAAAATGAGGTGTAGAGATCCATTTAACCCAGCTATTTCTTTTCTTGGTATCTTCTAAAAATAATTAAAAGGGGCCCGGCGGGATGGCTCAGTGGTCTAAAGCGCCTGCTTGGGAAAGCTTGGGCGGCTTCAGGGACCGCGGTTCGATCCCCGGCACCACATGCTGCGCCATCCCTCTGGGCGGGCTGAGCCGGCCATGAAAATGAGTGAATAAACAAACAAAGGTTCTGCAACAAGAATAAATAAATAAATAAATAAATAAATAAATAAATAAATAAAAAATGAGTGAATAAACAAACGAAGGTTCTGAAACAAGAAAGAAAATAAAATAAAATTTAAAAAAAAATAAAATAAAAATAATTAAAAGCATTATTCCACAATGATATATACAGTTTATAGTAGCTAAATCTTGGAAACAACCCAAAGGCCAATAAATTAAGGAATAGATAAAATGATATTTTAATATAATGGATCACTACTCAACCACTAAAAATGATAAATTTGAGTTATTTATTGCTAAACCACTAGGGCTTGAGTCCATACTCTTAAATAAAATAAATCAGACAAATTTGTACTTATCATATTCCTCCATAGTGTGAGAAACTGAACATGCAAATAAGAACCATGATGCATAATAATTATTGTGAAATATGAAGAAAATATTCAAAAGGGAAGAGGAACTAGGAAAAGTGTAGAGAAAAAAAGGGAAGGAAAGGAAACATAAAAAGAAAAAAAGAGCAAAGAAGAATAAAATGGAAACAAAGCTTGGTAAATAAGGAGGCAGGGTTGGAGGGAAGGGAATGAAAAAAAATAAAATAGGAATGAAGATGATATATCTTGATGTATTGGTACAAACCTCATGCAAAGAATGTGATGTATATCTAAAATATAATAATGAATTTAATAATAGTAAATATTTCCATATACACATCTACTTCTTACCCTAGGAATAAATTCAGTTGACCTGGTCTCACCATTTCTATGTGACAGATGAACATTTTTAGAGGTAGAGTGTTATGGAAAGAGCAAAAAGCGTCATCATGATTTTTATCCAGGTATCTCCCCTAAGGCTCATGAAGTCATAATTGGGAGTTTTTCAGAGGTGAATGAATCCAAAGAGTGTGATGCAGGGATTAAGGGTGGGTGGTTACTAAAGCAATCCGCTGATTGGTTTGGCACCTCCCTAAGCTCAACAGCCTCGTGCATAAAAGGGCAGAACAAAGCTGCCCATGTTCCTTGCTTGCTTGAGCTCCCTTTTGCCTGCTGTGGACAGTTATTCCTGGTGATGCTCTCTGCCATCTGACTTTGTCTTGATGCCAAACAGTTTTGCACTGAACCCTCAGCAAACTGTGAGCTGAGTAAAATTTCCCTCCTTTAACTTTGGGGGTCAAGCATTTTCTCAAAGCAACTAAGACAGTTGTCTAATCAGTCTGAACTGTACTTTCCTCTTGTTAGTGGCAATTTTTTCTTCTGCTCTCTCCTGCACAGTAGACTGTTATCTTCCAGCTAACTAGGAGAGCTGCTCATTTATTATGGATTTAATGTCTCTAAAAATAGGCTCTTGGTTTCAGTCCTTAAATTACTTATAATCAAGATTTCGGTAAATGACAACATCTTTTCAGTTTGTACATCCAAAACTTAAAGTAAACAGTATCTACAAATAAACTTTCAAAATATTAATTATAGTGATTTGAAATTATCAGTTTTGGATAAAACTATTAAAAGCCAGAGGTATCACATGGTTGACTTTGGTACAAAAAGTAGACATTTCCATCATTGGTACCATGCCAGTGCTAGACATTTCATATCTTTGGAAAACAACAATAGATTTGAGATATAATTCATATCCTACATAATTTTCATATTTGAATTTTTTTTGTGGTACTGGGGATTGAACTCAGGACCCTTCACTCACCAGGCAAGCACATTTAAATATTAAGGGTACATTACTAATTTCAGAGATATATAATGATTAGGTCTAATTAAGAATTTTTTGTCACCCCCTCAAAACAAATATGTGCCCTTTAGATGTCACTATTCATTCTGCTCTATTCCTCCCAAAGTCCTACCATTCACTGCTCTACTTCCTGTTCCATAGATGTGGACATTTAATATAAAATAAAACACAAGTTTCTTTTGTGACTGATTTGTTTATTCAACTTAGCAAGAAATTTTCAAATTTAACCCAGTTGAACCATATGTTAATAATACTTTTTATTTTCTTTTTTAATCTATTTGGTACAGGGCCTCACCATACAACTCACATGCACAATGGTCCCCCTGTCTCAGGCTCTCCACCACTGGGATTATAGGTGTGCACCACCATTCCAGGTCTTGGTGGCTGGCTCAGTGTGAGGTCAGAACAGCATGTGTTCCTGGGATCGAACCCAGGTCAATGAGCCTGCCAGGCAAGTGCTTAGTTTTCCAAGCTATGTCCCAGCACTGCCTCCCTGCCCCATAATTCTTTTCTTTTTGTACTGCTCAGTGTTCTCAGGAATATAGATTTTTTTCAATTTTTTTCAATCAGTAGTGGACATTTGTTTTTTTTTGTCTTTTTGAGACAGGGTCTCCCTATGCAGTTGAGGCTGGCCTTGAGCTCACTTTTGTAGCCCAGGCTGGTCTCGAACTCGCACCGATCCTCCTGCCTCAGCCTCCCGAGTGCTGGGATTACAGGCGTGAGCCACCACGCCCGGCCAGTAGTGGACATTTGTACTGTTTATTTATTTATGGTTTTGGTTCTTAAAACAATTCTTTAATACATTCATGTAAACATATATGTTGGTATAGATTTTATGCATATAAACTTTAGCATAGGATTTCTTGGTAAAATATTGTTGTAGTCAAGGTTCACAAGAAAAAGTACTAAATACGACACATAATTATAGAATTTTTATGGTAGTCATCCAGAGTTAAATACAAAGGAGTACTGTCCACACATTAAAGCCTCAAGAAATCCAGTTGAGGGACTTGATCCCTTGCCAATGTCCTAAATGAATCCATCTAAAGACCTGTGGGGCTGGGGAGATAGCTCCATGGCAGAAGTGCCTGCCTGGCAAGTGGATGGTCATGAGTTCAAGCCCCGGTACTGGAAAAAAATTATAATAATAAAAACCTAGTGTGTGTCACAATGACCACCAAATGTCTAACTAAATTCCAACAGCCCACAATAGTCTCTCATGCAAGTCTGTTTCACAGATCTGCACTGGGGAAGGCCCAAAGATCATTGGTGGTAGCTGGAAAGTCTGTGTTAGTAGGATAAAGAATCTGTGCAGTAGGCTGAGGGATTTGTGCTGGAGCAGGATGGGGACACGTAAAGGAAGGCCCAGAACTCTCTTACAAAGACACACCGCCATCTAGGCAACAGCGCGGTCCTGAGCTCCTCCAAGGAGGAGAGCAGTGGAGCTTGTATCAGGAAAGGCAGTGCAACAAGCTCCCCAGGAGAACCCGCAGCTCCCCACTCTTGCTCTCCAGTTCTCCTTGTTTCTGGCCAGAATGCCCAGGTGGTCTTCCACACACACTGTGCTGACTCAGCCCATCTGGGGTTGCAAGTTGCCCACCAGCTGTCAGCCCACCACATAGAGTAAACATACATTTGCCTTTCTGCAGAACCTCTAGGCTATGTTCCAAAGTGGTTTATTCTCCTTCTTAAACTTCTACTAACCATGTATATGGATTCTAACGTCCTCAAATTATCCACAGTATCAATTTTTCTCCATGTTTTAAATTTTCCAGCACAGCAAATATAAGAATTTATTATTATTCTAGCTTTAATTTTTAAAATAATGATGATGAACATGTTTTACTGAGTTTGTGAGGCATTTGCATATGTTCTGGAAAAATGTCTACTCATCTCCTGCACTCACTTTCAACGAAATTAATTAGTGTTCCAATTCCCAAAACCATCACATGAAGAATACAAGTTTTATGAAGACAAATTTAATACATTTATTTATTTTCTTCTCTTCTCTCCTTCTCCTCCTCTTCTTGTTCTTGTTCTGGCTCTTCTTCTTGTTCTTCTTCTTGTTATCCTTCTTGTTCTTCTTGTTCTTGTTCTTCTTGTTCTTCTCCTCCTCCTCCTCCTCCTCCTCTTCCTTCTCCTCCTCCTCTTCCTCCTGCTCCTCCTCCTTCTCCTTCTCCTCCTCCTCCTCCTTCTTCTTCTTCTTTCTTCTTCTTCTTCTTCTTCTTCTTCTTCTTCTTCTTCTTCTTCTTCTTCTTCTTCTTCTTCTTCTTCTTCTTCTTCTTCTTCTTCTTCTTCTTCTTTTTCTTCTTCTTTCTCCTCCTCCTTCTCTTCCTCTTTCATTTTCCTCCTCTGACTCCTCTTACTTCTTCCTCATCCTACAACTCCTTCCTCCTCCTTCGTCTTCTTTCTCCTCTTCCTTTTTCTTTTTCTTCCTCTTCCTCTCTGTCTCTGTCTCTCTCTGATGCTTCTGGTGTGTAAGAAGGATTTCCCAGTCACAAAATTTTATCTTTATTTATTGTGAAGAGGGATTCACTTTTACCTTTCCATATGCATAAATCTAATCATCCCTGTATAATTTACTGACAAAAATTCATTTATCCATGTATAGTTATCATAAAATTCTGTCAAAAATCAGTTAACCACAGATATGAGGTTTATTTCTAGACTTTCAAACCTGGTCCATTCATGTATTTCTTTCCTTATTTCAATACCACACATTTTCTATTATGTTTTGAAATTGGAAAATATGTGTGCTTACTACATTTGGTGAACCTCCCACACTTCCATAGGAATCTTAAGATGAGTGGGCCATTTATTGCAGAAGAGTCAGGCTGAGACCTTGAGACGAATAGCATTGAATCTATAGATAAGTGTGAGAAATTTGCTATCATCACTTTAGAATGATCATTGTAATACCATCCCAACTGATCTTGAATTCTTGCACCCCAAATTTGTGGTTCATATGGAATTCAAGTGATTCTTTGAAAATTTAAATCAGACCATCTCAGCCTTCTACTGACAAAATTTCAATGTCTGAGGGCCAGCCAGATAGCCCAGACGACTAACACAATTGCTTAAATATACACAGGGACCAGGGTTGGATCCCTGACCTGCTGTGCTAACACCACCCCAGGGGCACACTAGGTTGGTGACCAAGACAGGGCATGGTGGCATATACCTATAATTCCAGCATTTGGGAGGCTGAAAACAGGAGGATCACTATGAGTTTGATCTGTGTAGTGAGACCCTATAGACCCTATACTAAATGCATAAAAAAAGTCAGTGTCTGTCTCAATCAGAATAAAATCTAAGCTCTTTACCAAGATTTTGTGGTCCGATACCTGCATTTTCCCTCTTGATTGTCTGATTTCATCTCCTACAATCCCTCGCACTTAAGCCATTCACTGAACTGCACTGTGTTTATCACTGAGCATGCCATGCCTGTCCCACCTCATATATTTTATGCTTCCTCTCTCAGCCTGGGTGGGTTGCTTCAGTGTCTATTCCTTCACTCTCTTTAGATCTCAGGTGTAGTCATATTGTTTCGGGTACTTCTATGCTGTCTCCATTTAAATATTATCTTCCAATGTATATCTATCTTCCTATCTAGTTTACTCTTCTTTAAGTACTTAACTCTGCCTAACATACATACTTTCAATATTTATCTACCCTCAATATAGTGCGAATTTCATGCAAATTACGGGGGTCTTTTGCTCACTGTTTTATCCTGATTGCTTAGAAAATAATATGCCACACATCAGGATTTCCATAAATATATGTTGATGGAATGAGTATGTTTCTAAAATATCTAGTGTTTATAGATGATATAGCTAAACTGACCAGGGCTCCCTTACATAGCAGAGTATGCAAATAACACATAATTAAAATGGCTCTCCCCTTACCTTCAATGATATATATTATTCATGCTAAATGTCCATTTTAAAGGCTATGTAAAAGGGCTTTTGAAAACTGACTGAATTGGCTTGATGATTATTTTTAAATCTGATTTATAAAAATAGTAAGATCAAGTAACTGTTACTGATCCTGGTAAGCAACAAAATTCATATAAACATTTTAAAATCAGAAAAGCACTACTGTTTTATAAATAATATTATAGACTAGGAATCCAAAAGATGTTTTTTCACAAATATATGTTGAGCTCCACATCGTTTGAAAAGTGCCTTTGGAGAGCCTATTTACCTTTCCTAACCTTAGGTTGTGTGTCCATAAAACCAAGCTAATATTATTTCCTTCCAGGTTCAGTTTCTCATGTATTTGGCAATGTTGACAAAGGTGACATGACAGTAAACATGGATTACTACTGTACTTCAGAATTTCCATTCAAAAGAAAGAAAATAATTCATGCAGTGCAAAACCTCCACTATCAGTAGAGAAAATATAATGTTCCTTGAGTAACAAATAACCGAACTACAACTATGTAGCAAGAAGAATACAGTAATGGAGTTGAGGATTAGATGGAAGAAAGGATTCTGTGGGAATGTTTATATTTTCTGAATATAGGAATTAAAAATAAACAAACTAACCCCCATAGAATCTTGATTCTTTAACTCTAGAAGAACAATTTTAGAGCAGTTAATATAGTGCCAGACATACGGCAGTTATTGAATAGATGTTTCTTTTTCCCCTTTTGCTAAGCACTACCAAGTGTATATCATATCTGGAACAAATCATGGATTCAGTGAAAATAGTAATAGTTGAAATCTAGCTCAGTGTGAGCAGTATTAAAACTTCTAAAATGAACTATTCAAAAATAAATAAATAAATAATAAATAATAAAATGTCCATTATTCTTTTAAAGTTACCTAATACTCTTCATAGCATAACACAACATATAAAGGAAAACTTGGTATAAATTTCAAATTTAAGAAAAGATTAAAAAATGAAATGTTTGAAAGTCCCAAATTTAAATTTTAAAAATTTTAATTCCTAACAGCACATGACTCAGTACAAACCTTGACAGTAGAAGATGAAAACCTTCATGTTTTTACCCCTTTGTGGGTAATTAAAAATTATATAAATATAACTCATATATTTGACATATTTTATATAACTCATATATTTTATTTCTGAATTGCACAGCAACAATATACCAACTGGAAACATTTTTGCAAACTGTTCATCTGACAAGGGATTAGCATCCACAGTACATAAAGAACTAATGCTCAATATCATTAATCACCCGGGAAATACAAACTAAAATTCCGGTATCAGCTCACCCCAGTCAGAATGACTGCCATCCCGAGGTTAAAAAATAACAAATGCTAACAAGAAAATGTGGAAGAATAATTCTCTTGTCTGAAATGAGTTCAGACAAGAGAGTCTGAACTTTTAAAACTTTTATTTGAAATTCCATTTTAAACTGGAAATTTTAGGAATTCAGGACCTACTGTCACATTAGGTTAAATTCTGCTTGGATAATAGGATAATATTCACTTACTTCATAATTCAGTAAATATTTTCCTAATTAATGTCTATTGAGGTTGTCCTCAGAATGTTCTATTCTGAAAAAACAAATGAAAAGTGGAGTAACAAATAGTACTTCATTCTCTGGTAGATATGTTGCTGTAAACTTGTATTTCAGAGTTGGAAAACATAGAAGTTAAGAGAAAAAACATTTAGAACACATTTGAAAAAAGAAGGAGGCATTTTGCATTACAGAATAGCCCTGACTCTGGTGCTGAACTTCTCTTATTTTTTTTAAACTTATTTTATTATAGTAAGAGCATAGAACAGACTGAGTGCTGCTAGTTGAAGGCCAGGGTGTGTTAGCAGGTGGATTCTAGACCAGCCTGTATTGTATAGCAAAAGTCTCAAATAAATAAATAAATAAATAAATAAATAAATAAATAAATAACATGTGACCCAAGACTTCCTCTCTCATAACAAAATTTTAAGTGTATACATAATAGTAGTTGATAGGTGGGTGCAGTGCTGTCCAGCAGACTGTAAGCTGTTCTACCAATTTCTAACTTCTCGTTTTCACTTGATGAGTGACTGGTGAATATTGTTTCATTCTGATTCTATGAAATTGTTTTCATTCTATAGCTCAGATTGTTGAAGTCATGCTGTTTTCACCTTGCAAGCCTGGCTTGTTTCACTTACTGAGCATCCTGTTTTAGGGCATATCAATTCTTTACAAGAATTTCTTTTTAAAGACTGAAGAGAATGATTCAGTTTGATGATGTCCATTCATGGGTTGATGGACAATTTTCCATGTGCTACGTGTTGGGAAAGAATACTGTGCACTAATAGGTCTTCAGCATTCTGACTTCACTTCCTTTGGAATTTTTGAATCTTATGGTTTTCCTGTTTGAGGAAATTGCTGGCTGTTTTCCATAATGGCTGTACTAACTTACATTTTGACCAGAATCCCTTTTTCTCACTTCCTTGTTAGCACTTGTTACTTTTCAACTTTTGCATGGTAGTCATTCTGACTGGGGGTGAGATGATACTGGGATTTCAATTTGGATTTCTCAGATGATTTAATATACTGAACATTAGTCCTTTATTTAATGTGGATGTTAATCCCTTGTCAGATATCTGCTTTGAAAAAAAATGCTCCAGTTGGTATATTTGCTGCTGTGCAATCCAGAAACAAAATACATAAGGAAATAAAACAACTCATGATACAATTTAGGTGAGACAACTGCCAGTCAAGATTAGATTTAGCATGATAAAGCTAAAACCAATTCTTCTAAGATCTAGGAGAAATTGTTAGTTGTTCTTACTTTGATGGCAAATATACCAACTTGCCAGCCGATTGAGTAAACAATGAATGAGATTAAGCACTCTTGATTTAATTCCCCACTTACTATGATACAAGTTGACAAAAAAATGTCATGTTTTGAATGACCAAGTGAGGTGACCTTCTTCTGCCTTTAAGGTTTTGTGTACCACACTGTGACTGGAATGCTGGGTAAACCCTATAAAATATACAGTTCATGTCTTAGTCATTAAAGATTTGAGCAAACTGCCAAGTTCTTTTCAGTACTTGCTCTGTTTTATCTGTGAAAAACCTTGATGAGACTACCACCCATTTTTTCCATGTAAATTTATTGGTAGTATGTTGTCCTGCTCATTATTTATGGAGCCTTTATTTATTCTCTCCAACCAAATATTTCTAATCAATTTCTGTGGCTCAGATTCCCCACCTGAGTACATGCTTTTTCTCTTTTCACCTTCTTATCTCTTCTGCTTTTAAATCCTAGGTCAGTCTACATGTTCCAGCATATCAACTGTTTATCCTTGCCGAAGTCATTGTACACGCATTTATTAATCTTTTAAACACACTACTACCTCTTTTAATTTTCAAATAGGTCTTAGTTTTCCAATCCTATGAATATATCAATATACGAGTATTGTTATAGATATGGACTAAATCTGTCAGAAATATTCATAACACAACATAAAACATAGAAGATCAATATTTGTAGAGAATATGTTTGTGTCATTGTTCGATTTATTTGACATTGTGTTACAATGTCAAATAAATGTCCAATCTGTTCTACCAATGTACAATTAAACAGAAAACTATTAAATGTTTACAGCAGCAATTGCAATTCTAGCTGTGATAAATCACAGATTTTGGCATACTTTTTTTCAATAGAACTAGGGCCTAAAATTAATAGACATAAGATGATGAGTGAATTTCTTGAAATCATTTCATAAAGATATTAAAGAAGATATTGAAGGTCTCAGTGAAATATAATTTGATAATTTAAATGAAAATTTAATTTGAACCATAACTGGAAGAACTTTTGCATGAATATATATATATATATATATATATATATATATATATGCAAAAATATCTAAAAAATAAATTAAATTTTATTCTGGATTTTTAACGTATTTACTTTTTTCTTTGAAACTTTGAAATGTTTTTTGAGCAAATATTCAAAAACTAACAATCTTCATTCACTACTTGTGCTGTGATATTCTAAGCAAAGAGAACGTGTGTAAACTGTACTAAATTTAAAGATTTAGTCATGAATTTTCTCAATAATTCACTAATTACCTTGTTTACAAATAAACCTATGTAAGCTTATATTAACTCTTGAGTAGTTATCTTACATAGTCTAATGGAGTCTAATTTCAATCATTGACATGTCTAATTTTGGGCTTTCTTTATGAACTATCCTCTTATTTTATATTTTGTTACTATATCACACATTATACTCTAGGAGTTGTTTTATGTTAGTACAAATATATAACCAAATCATAAGTAATTTTTAAAGACATCAGGAAATTATAAAAGCACATAAATTAATGTCAAGAAGATCAGAATTGATGTTTCTGCTATTTCTTTACAATACCTACAAAACTCTTACGCCATTGTTATCAAACTACTTTAGGTCCAGGGAGATAGTTGCTAAAGCAACAGAGCAAACATTCTGCTTTTCAATTCAACAAATGCTTGTCACTGACATAAAATCCAGTTCAGATGTCCCTGGAGGAGTTTTCCTTCTGGGAAGTTCCATCCAAGAAAAGATTTCTAGGCTTCTGTTCCCATTGTCAAGTAATTCTTATATTTTGGACCTCTACAACTCAAGACATTGAGTGAGATCATAGATGATTATATTTTCATGGTCAGGCAATAAATTCTTTCTATTCTATTAACTAGAGTCATGGAAATGAACTGACTGCAGCCAACTGCAAGAGAGGGTAGGGAATTTGCCTTGCTTTCTATTCCGGAAAAGAAAAAAAAACTGTTTCAGCTTCTAGCCAGTCCTTGCCATACAAGATAGAACATTCTTACTATACGTTTTACTTTCTTTTTGAGGAAGTAAACACTGGCAATGTAAATACTACTTGTTTTACTCAAGCTTATATTATTATTATTATTATTATTATTATTATTGTTGTTGTTGTTGTTGTTGTTGTTATTGTTACTATTTTACCAGAGATCAAACTCAGCACCTTGCAGTTACCAGGCAGGTGCTTTTGCCACTGAGCTATCTCCCCAACAAGTTTATATGATTAGAATCATATCTTAGTAACTATTGTTAAGGGTACTACTTTTTGTTATTTGTGCATAACTCTCCAAATAGAAATGACTTCTAAGAAATTTCTCAGAAGATTCATTTTGCTGAATTAAATGCTTTCCTTCTTAAAATACTGAATAGTTACAAATATTTTACAACCAGCCAATACTTACTACAACAAATTCTATGACGCAGTACCAGACAGATAAATACAAAATGTAAATTCTTACACCTCAAGTGCCAATTATAGTTTGGTGCTTTCACTGTATTTTATTTGGATATAAATGTTCTACACATATTTATAGGGCACAGTCTTTGTTTGTTTTCATATTGGGAAACATACTCAAGACCTTGCACTTAGCAGGCAGCGCTTATGCGACTGAATTATATTCCAGCCCCTAGTGGGCACACTATTGTCTACATTCTGATTTTCTTGTTGATAGATTACGTTGTAAAAGATTTTTTTTTTGTCACAAAAATGTAAATAATCAAAATATAAAAATGTATTTTAAAATATAAAGGTAAATATAAATCTGCTGCTTTCATTACCTATAATATTGAATTCATCAGATACAAATTGTAGTACATTGTAACAATTAAGGAATTCTTGCTATACAGTAAAAATATTAAAATCATGGAAATATAGCATGTTAAAGATATGTAAAATTATAGTTATACATTCATAGACTTAGAATCTCTGTACAACTATTGAAGTTTACAATGTATGCAAAAATTTGGACTAGAATTTTAAGTGAACTTCCTCTAACATGAGTTTCAGAAATACAAGGTTTTCATCAGCCTTTGGCTTAACTTGAATTTCATATCAGATCAATAATGTTTTAGCCAATGGCTTTATTTTTTCTAGTTTTTTATAATTACAGTCATGAAATATACAAGGCATATTAAAGTATATATTACCTATAAATTTATATGATCCATCATCTAAATTTCTTGTTTAAAATACATCTATGATCAAGGCATCCTACTTATAAAATAGATGAAATCAGAAAATGACAATTAAACTAATTTAATTATTATAATTAAAATGCTTCATGTTCATATAAGCAAGAGGTATCTCATGAACTTTGCTTATGATAATGACTTGAAAACAAAATTCTGCTTGGCAATATTGCAAATCGCTTTTTTTAGAGGTAAGATCAAACATCTATTTCAAAATCATCCATGTGTTGGGCTAATATCTCTGTGACTGTAGGTCAGACAATTGTAAGTAGTCACTAGTCACCTATAAAAAAAAATCCAGATTTAATAACATTTTTTCTTCACAGGAAAATATAATCCAACATGTAAGTCTCCACTGTGATTTAACATAAACTCTAGCTTCATTTATTACTGGATACATTCTTCTGTCCAGATACTTGATGCTATATTTTTACTGTACTGAATGTACTATAATAAATATCTGATATAAGATAAATATGTAATTATAATTAAAATTTATTAAAGTTGTAGAAATGTAAGAAAGAACATGAAGAAATAATCCCCTGCATTTACTGAGATAAAGGAAGCTATACATGTTACAGTGAAAGTTGACATTGTTCTTCCCGGGAGCCTATAAAAACTTAGAACATAATGGTTTCCAACATCCATGTATGAAAACCATACCATGTTACAAATGTAGATAAACTTGCCCTGGAAATTTAATGAAAGTTTATCATAAGTGAATTGGTTGAACATACATAAATCTTTAATAAGTTTACTGCATGAAATGGCTTAGTATACTTAGACATGTAAGATGAGTTAGAGAATGAAAATGACACCTTGTTTGAGAACAAAAACATGTAACAATAGGAAAGCACTACTACTGGACTGGCTGATTTTTAATGTTATTATGTTTACAAAATTTCAGATTATTTTTCACCAGTCGTAATAATCTAAGAATTTCTTCTTGAAAATACTCTATAGATCATGGCCCTAAATCAGAAAATAAACTGAGAATTTCTGAGAATGCTTGAGAAATGCAGAGCTATGAATATATACTGTAAAATGTGTATTGTCTATTCAATGACACAGCAGAAACAATTGTTGAAATTCTAAATTTTGATGGAAAACATCAGTCTTCATATTTAAAACTTCACATATACACAGAATAAGCTGAGAGATAGCCTAGTTGCATGCATATCCTAGTTAAATTATTATGAACCCAAAACAAGACTCAAGGGTAAAAGGAAAATGACTTGTTTTCTCCCAGGGATGCTCTGTAATACTCATTAATAGCAACTTCTTACTGGAAACCCTAGAGGCAAACAGGCGGTATGTGACATGTTCAAGTACTACAAGTGAAAAAAAGTCTGATAACAATTCTATATGGAGCAAAACCAACCTTAAATAGTGATACAGAAATATAGATGTCCTCAGAAAAATTATGACTGAGAGAACTTGTCTCCAGCAAAAGTAATGTACAAAAACTCAGAAGTGCTTCCTACTGAAAAGAGAGTATGAAATAATTTGATGCCACCTAACAACAATAAAGGGGACCAGTAGATATATTTACATAGGTAATTATGCAAAATCATACATATCTTACACATGCTACCTTTCTTAATAAGACCAAAATAAAATAAGCTCCTCAATCATTGTGTGGACTGTAGATTTTATCTAAAAAAACAGTGCTTTATACTTTTATCTTAGGGATTTTTAATTTTATCAATATATGATATTGCAGTTGAAGAAAAAGTGTGATTCCTTATTAATAATTCACATACAATGAAAGCTACTACTCAACATTAAATAGAATGGAGAGATAGCTCAGGGGTCTAAGTGCCTGGCTGGCAAGTGCAATGACCTGGGATCCATCACCGGTATCACATGCCTTGGCAGCCACTGAAACCAGTCATGCTTCTAATCTCAGTACTAGGAAGGCTGTGACACAAGGATCACTCTGAGTCCTATCTGCATAGCAACACCCTGTACCAAATAAATAATTTTAAGAAATATTGACTAATAAAATCTAGTACATTTATATTTGTATTTATATTCTAGTACATTTAAATTACACATTTATAGATAAAATATTTTTAAAACCATCTATATAAACAAAGGAAAGGATAATTACTAAGAATTAACAATTAAATTATGAGTATAGCACTGTCATTATACTCTGAGTCCTGGATGTAGAATGTGTTCAATCCCATTTACCCCACTTAAGAATTCTCTATAATATTATGAAACTCACTGGGAAATTAAAAAGGTAAAAATAGTGGTAGGGTACATTGATATATGCCACTCATAGCTAAGCCACATAATTGTGCTATTGCAGAATGTTCCCAGAAGCCATGTCGCAGACAGGATGTTTCTGTGACCAAAATAAAATGAGATAAAAAATAGCGCCACAATTTTGTCTAAGGACGGATAAAAGAAAGGCCACCTTGCCATGTACGAAACATCAAGAACCCCAGCAAGTAGCTGCTACTTCTCTGTCAATTACAATATTTATTCTCATTTTGTTTTGCTCATCTATGTATATTTACTGCCATAGATAACTTGGTGAAAATACTCAGCCAAGAATAAGATTCCACTTTTCCAAAGTCATCTAGCCAAAACCTACATCCTGTGCATGCGACGTGTGAGTGCCCTCCTCCTATGGCAGTCTGCAGGTCAGCAAGCAGCTGCACCAGCACCCACACCAGTCAACTGCAGATGCACCGCTCAGGGTCTCTAGATGAGTGGCAAGATGTCCCTTAATTATTCTACGTATCAGTTTCTGAAGGACATTTTGAATATTTGTTGTGATAAAATATCTATAGCAGTGATAGTGAACCTTTTAGAGTGTTCAAAGATAGTTAACGTCCAGCTGCAGCTCTGCCACTGACCTGTACTTTTCCGAACAATCCTTGGTCTATAGCGAATTGGAGGTGGCATATATCATAAAAATGTACGAACTTTTCATAACAGAAGTAATAAAAGAAAACAAGCTTTCATGTTCCTGTTCCACATTTGCACAAAGTTTTGAGAATGGAGATCAGCAGAGAATTTGTGATGAGGATTTCTTTAAAACAAACAAACAACAGCAACAACAACAAAATTGTACCACTCATCCCTAAGAGACTGAGATGAGAGATAATCTTTTAATCATTTCAACTGATGAAGACCTTTAAACAAGACTCCCTGGAAAGTTTCCTATTCATATTGGAGGTTAAAAGCCATAGTACATTATTATCTGATTGCCCTTGGAGAAGTCTAAAAGTGGACTCCCCGACAAACAGGCTGCATAAGCAGCTGCTTTGGAAATGCCTGTCCTCTTTGTTGTTGTTTTCGTCTTTTTGAGACAGGGTCTCACTGTACAGTTCAGGCTGGCCTTGAGCTCACTTTTGTGGCCCAGGCTGGTCTCAAACTCGCACTGATCCTCCTGCCTTAGCCTCCCAAGTGCTGGGATTACAGGCGTGTGCCACCATGCCCGGCTATTGCCTGTCCTCTTAAAATGTGAGAGTATCTCAAAAGGCAGACTTGACTAGACAGACCAGAAACCTAGAGAGAAGACAACTGGAATTGAGTCTCGTTAGATGTACACCAGGGATGGGACAACATGATAATGAAGTGCCCTGAGAAGAATAAACCTGTTGTCATACCAGATTCATAGAAAGAAAAAAACATTGCCCCACAAGAGATTATAGACAAATATCCCTCCCCAGTACCAAAGGATTTCTAAAAATCTAATGAGAAGAAATTTGGTTGTACCAATAGTGATTTGAAAAATTATAACACCTAGACTCTGAGCTCTGTATAACTAGTAGGAAAACAACAATATGTATTGTATCAAATATTGAGATGTACTACTAATGTGTTTTGAAACAGTCACATTGTTATACATTGTTTTTTCTTATTAAAAGTAATAAAAATAATAAAAACAGAAAGGAAACTACAAAAACAGTTGATGGAAGGGTAACAGAGGGAAGAGAAGAGGGTTGAACAAAGGAATTATGATGTGTTATGCACATGTAACAACTCCACAGCGGGAATGGGATCATTACATACCACACACATGTACAACTAAAAACAAAAATTAAAAAAAAAATCTTTGAAGGAGCTCACTGCAAAAGCTGGAAACAATTGTCAAATACAAGAAGCATTAACTGCTTAACTCTAATAGCTAGTTAACAGTCATCTCACTCCTTTATCACTTTTTGCCATCCCCTTTTTCACAATTCCTATCTTGTCTATTACCAAAGAAATCAGAAACTGGGTAGAATATTGCAGGACAGAGTTGTGAAGCAAGCATGTTTCCCGTGCCCTCCTGGTCCCAGCTGCTGACCTCCAGCACTAAGGCCATGCAGTGAACTCTACAGTGGCCTCTCTGCCCTTCCAGTCATGAGCTTATAATTATACTACAATGTACAGCAGAGGAGCTCCAGCTCTACAAGCACAATTAAGGATGCCAATCAGTTGATATGACAATAGGGAGATTATCTAGGTGTTTTTAATTTTACCACGTGAATTCATAAAGCAAAGAGTTTTCTCCAGCTGGTAGAAAAAAAAAAGTCTGAATAAAAATGTAAGGTAAATTCAGTGGAAGAGAAATTTACATTGCTAAAATTGAGAGGCCCTTATGGGTACAGCAGCTGATAGTACTCTACAACAGACCTGAGCTGACAGCAGCAAGAAAGCGGGGCACTCATTGCCTTTAGACTATTAGGAACTAAAACTTTCCAACTTTAGTGGTCTTAGAACTGGGGTCTTCTCCACACTCTACATATTAGAACCATGTATGATCAACACTTTGATTTAAAGTTTGTGAACCTGGAAATAACCCGTTCAAATGTTCCAGTCATTTGACTTACAAAACTATAAGATAATAGATGTATGTTTTAAACTGATAAAATTATGGGATTTATGTTATAGCAGGAAAAAATAATTTGAGACATAGCAGTCCCATAAACCTTAAATCAAGTTCAATTGTATATTCCAAGACTAAACTTAATAGCATCTCTGCTGGCAATTAAAAGCTACAAAGCACGTTTAATAACTTAATAATAAACCCTGAAGTCATTACACTCATTTTTAAAATAACCAAGACTAACAGCAAATATCAAAGTACACACACAAAAAAGGGAACTCCTTTATGAATCCTATGTGTGCATTTCTACAATACTAACTACTTACTGGATGTACAGTAATTGCTTGTGTCATTCACACACTCAGAGTGATGTTAGTTTGAAAATATTTCTATGCTAGAAAAATAAAATTATTGCTGTTCCAGCCCAGACCCAAACCGAACCGCTGGGAGCTGAGCCACACACTGTACTCTGTAGAATGATTGTGAAGACAATATGCAATATGTCAACTTTCAAAGAAAAGAAGGGGGAAAAGAAAAAAAAAAGTAATGTGGATTTAGAAAGGTTAATGTTTAATTGTTTGATCAATCTTATATACCTATATGTATTAATCTAAACTGATCTGATGATGAAAATATGTAATATAACCATTGTTAAATTTAAACAATAGAAAAATAAAATAAAATATAAAAAAATAAAAATAAAATTATTGTTCTTAAATCTTTGTTATTGTTTATGTCTAGTTGTCCTCCAAAGCCTCAAGTAGTCATGGGGTAGGGATTTCTATACATTGGCTTGACTCATGTGTCACTGGGATTATGTGATTTAGCACTGATCTAGAGATTGAGACTTGATCCATGATCCCTGGGATTATGTGCTTTAAGTGCTTCTGGAATTATGGGTGTAGCCTAAGGCAGATAGGCTAAGGCAGAAAGCCTGATGTAACTTAAAGAGTGACAGAGAGACAGACTCACGCTGTTGCTCTCTGCTGCCCTGGTTGTTCCGATGCCTCTGTCGCCATTGTTGCTGTTTCTGCCGACATGAACTGGATGCTCTCTGGCCTGTTCCACTCAGCCTTGGGTCAGGCAAATATGGACTGAAACCTCTAGTAACTGTGAGCTAATAAACCTTTCCTTCCTTCATCTTGAGTGTCGGGTATTTGTCCCAGCAACAAGTAAAAAGTAACTAAGACAATCTTCTCATCTACGTCAGAACTGTGAGATTTTTGAAATAAAGCAAAAAAAAAAAAAAAAAGTACTACTGACAAGCAGACCTATTGTTGGATGCAATGTGCCAAATGTAAGACCTTTGAATAGGTGAATGCAAAATACAAAATCTCTCTACTGTTTCTGCCTTAGGGTAATATTCTATATTATGTTTAATTTGGAAAT
>PVJA010022303.1:0-34410 GCA_004027025.1 Myocastor coypus
AAAAAAAAAAAAATCTCTTTAAAATATAAAAAGAAAAATGGAATAAAATTGAAGAGCAGAAAAAAATAATAAAAATACAAAGGCATTTCTCACTGTTTTAATTTTTCATTCTCCTACTATTCCTATTCCCAAGTGGATATCTGGCTATCTTTCTATTTGCCACATGACTTAGCTCTTCTGTGACTCATTTTCTTCACTGAGTTTCTGATTTTATTTATAAAATTCTGATTATTATTTAGAAAAATCTCCCCCCTTTCAAGCTTTACTGCAAAATACAACACTAAACAAATGTTGAAACTTTTGAAAGACTTCACTTGTGCATGGCCAGATACAGGCCAATATAAAGCTAATGAGTACCAGGAGTAGGAGGCCTGGTGGATCATATATGGATTTTCACAAAGAACATTGGGTTCCTCAGATTTCATTCAGCTTTTGAGTCCAGGCTGCAAACAGAGTTAGCAATTGTCTTTTCTATAGTCTCTTATTTGGTTTTGCTATTGTTGTGGTTACTTGGTTTTTAATTTTACTTTAGAGAGAAACAAAAAAAAAAAAAAAAAACAAATAGCATGAACAGAAACAAAAACAAAGCAACTATCTTAGTTGCTCTTCTCTTGTTGCTGGGACAAATACCCAACACCCAACATGAAGGAGGGAAAGGTTTAATTAGCTCACAGTTACTGGGGGTTTCAGTCCATATTCAGCTGGCTCCAAGGCTGAGTGGCACATGGCAGAGAGCAACCTTTAACGGTGACAGCTAAGAGCCAGAGCAAAAGGAGGAGTAGCAGCAGCTCAGGCAGCTAACTTCTCTTCCTTCCTCACACTGAAATGCAAATCACCTGCCCCAGTGGGGGTGCAGCACCCACACCCACAATAGTCAATCACAAACTCCAGAAGCTACCCTATGACTGCACGAGGCTTTAGGGGAACACCTATACACAAACTGTAACAGCAACATAAAACAAAGCAAAGAAAATGGTACAAATTTCAAAATGAGAATGGGAAATTAATATAGTTGTTATATTACATATTGCTATCATATTATCACATTTGTTGCTCAGATTAACAGATAGATGCATGAAAGATTGATCAAACAATCAAACACTAACTATTCCTTTCAACAGACCTTAAAATTTTTGCTTCTTTTTTATTTTTTTTTAAATTCATTTTGGAGAGAATATAAAAAATAGATAAGCCATTAGATATAATACACATTAAAAATGATGAAAGACTGTCACTTTAAATTAGATGAAACATTGAAACAGTGGTTGTTACATGGCACATTGGTGATTTACTGTTAATTTCTATTAGTTTTTTTTTTTTTTTTAACACAGCAGTTAGTGCTTAAACCTTTTATTTTGATCTATATTCTAAGCAACTACTTTCCCATTTTATTGGTGTATTTAGTGCCGAGTCTACAGGTTCTACAGGATCTCACCACATAGATCAGACTAGTGGTGACCCACCTGTGCTCAGCCTCCCAAGAGTTAGGACTACAGGTGTGCATCACCACGCCCAGTCTCAACTGCCATCTCAGTGCGTCCCAGGGTGGAGCTGGCATGGCGTTCCGGGGATTGAACCCCCGGCCACCCTGCTCTGCCTAAGCAGAGCTATTTGGTGAGCTATTTGACCTTACTATCCTACATATTTTTATTTTTATTTTTTTTTTAATTATTTTATTTAATTAATTAATTTATTTTTTTTTTTTCTTGTTTCAGAACCTTTGTTTGTTTATTCACTCATTTTTATGGCCGGCTCAGCCCACCCCGAGGTCAGGGCTGGCGCAGCATGTGGTGCCCGGGATCGAACCGCGGTCCCTGAAGCCACCCAAGCTTCCCCAAGCAGGCGCTTTAGACCACTGAGCCATCCCGCCGGGCCCATATCCTACATATTTTTAAAGGAGAAAAAAAGATAAAATAGTTATGAAACAGTTTCAAAACAGGTTAGTATAGCAGTTGCAATAATTTTTTTTTTTTTTTTTTTTTTTTTTTTTTTTTGCGGGACTGGGGTTTGAACTCACGACCTTGCACTTGCCAGGTAGGCATTTGTGCCATGGAGCTATCTCCCCAGCCCAGTTGCAATAATTAATACATTGCATATTGTTGTCTTTCTAGTAGTTACTCAGAGTACAAGATGCAGGCATGATAAATTGTCTAGACAATATTAGTACAAAAAAAAATATTAGTACAAACTTTTCTTCTCAGTAAACTAAAAGAAAGTAGCTGTTTATCCTATCTTGTATATACATATATTTTTCACACACACACACACACACACACACACACAAAAAAAAATGGTCCTTTATTTCTATCCCCCTTTTTTGTTTTGCTTTGTTTTGTTTTGTCAGAGATGAGTGTTCTGTTGCAGTTAGAGAAGCTGTATGTGGAAAAGTCTTTAAAGGACCTCTTCGCACTTGATGCCAAACCAAAGAACAAACGCAGGAGACACGAGCATTGAAGAACCTGGAAGCCACACTCCTGAAATCTCTGAAATAATAGCATCTGAACTAAAGAAACATAGAGGATATCACATCAGAAATAATCGCCAAAGTAAAAAAAGAGATAACTATAATGAAAGAATTGCTAAATACTTCTAAAGTAAACACTGATTTACAAGAATAAATAGAGGAGAGTAGAAAAATAATGGAATCATTGAATGAACTTTCTTATTTTAAAACCTGTGCTTAGCCGACTTCACCCCTAGGATTTTCCTTCTTCACATTTCCACATACCCTGATTCGACAGCTTATATTAAGGCCCGCGTTGCAGGTTATTTCCTAAGGGGGTCATTGTCATGGTTGACATATGTTCCCCAAAGTGCATGGGTTAGAAACTTACTCCCCTATCGTACATGTTGACGGTGGGCTTTGTAACACGCTTAGGGTTGTCTGGGTTCAGGAAGCTCAGGCCCCCAGTGCGACATTAGCGACTTTATGAGACCAGGAGAGAGATTCAACCTTGCGTGCTTGCTCTGTTTTGCATACGTGGCCTTTCTCTACGTGATGGCGCAGCAAGAAAGTCCTGGCCATTCTGGCCCCGCACCCCAGGCGTGCCCTGATACTGTGAAGGAGACTGCGTGTGATGGCGCGCACCTGTAATCCCAGCACGTAGGAGGCCGAAAACATGAAGCTCACTAGGAGTCCGATCTGGATAGTGAGACCCTGTAGACCCTGTGCTAAATACAATAATAATAATAATAATAATAATAATAATAATAATAATAATAATGATGATGAAGGCCCTTGCCAGATGCCAGCACGTGGATACTGGATTTCCCAACCCAGGGACTGTAAAAAAAAAAAAAAAGTATTGCTTTCTTTCGTAAACTCTCCAGCCTCTATTATTGTGTTACAGTAGCACAAAGCAGTCTCAGCGGCCACCACCAACTCTTTCCCACCAGTATGAACAGGCTATTTCTGTTCCGTTGAATGATAGCCCCTTCTTCTGACATGTTTTCACAAAAGAACATAAGTGGGACAAGTGACACTATTCCAGGTCTGAGCCTAGGCCTGCCCAGGTCTGCCATTTCTATTTTTCACCTCTGAATCCATTACTATGTTTAAAAAAAAATCTGGCCAAGCTGCTGAAGAGAGAGACCCCAAGACGACAGCACAGGTGAGAAGCTGGAGGGTAAGGGTCAGACGACCCAGGCAGTGCCAGAAACGTGGGCGCTGACCCTGCGAACCCACCGGCAAAGGCCTTTTCCACTTCCTCCACATAGCCCTTAACTCATCTGTGCCTTCTAATACTCTTCAGGGCATCTGGGTGCGAGGTAACCCCAACCTTCAGGCAAGTCTGTGTCGCACCCCGACACGCTGCAGAGAGCTTCCGTCTCTAAGGCCCTACTGTGCTGTGAGCTGCGCTACAGGACTCACCATGCTCTGTGACTTCAGCATCTTCCACCCAGGGTAGGAGCCAAATAAATGTGTAATGAATGAATGCGTTGCTGAGTGGAATAAATAAACGTTTGCAACTCCCTTTCTCTTGAATTTATTTCATAACAATGATTTAAGAAAGTCCTCACATAAAACATATGCCCTATGGATTCAAATTTTAAACTGTGATGAGACCAGTCAATAAAAGGCTGATGTTACAGCTTTTAAAGATGTAACAATTTTATTTTGTTTTAGTATTTTAGGGAAGGGTCTACAGGGTGCTCAGGGTCTCACTACTGGATCGGACTTGTACTGATTTGCCTGTTTACAGCCTCCCAAGAGCTGGGATTCCAGGCGTATGCCACCGTGCCCAGTCTTGATTACCATCTCAGCATGCCCTGGGGAGACCTGGCACAGCAGGCCCAAGGATTAAACCCCTGGCCCCTGCGCATTCTTGCAGGTGCTTTAATCCATTGAGTTGTTTTGCCAGCCCTATGATTTTTATTTTAAATTCTCTTAATATAAGTTAGAAATTCTAGAGCATGCAACAGAAAGGTATTTCCCTTAGACTGTGCTTTTAATTTTCACAGCAATGTCATAAGAAACCAACTCTTGCTTCCCCTTAGACCATGAACAACTTTAGCTGAGAAACATAAATGGATTTGCCACGGGCCCAAGGCTTGGGCCAGATGCAGTTTGTCCTCAGTTCCTATCCTGAGATTCGAAATCTGGTTTCTGCCTAAAGTAGGACTACCTTTCTTGTTATACTGTGTTTTTAAAAATGGCTTCCAAAATAAACCTGATTTGAGGTGAAATGCCAGATAACTGAAAAGACAAGAAGGACAGGAAGTTTTTGGTTGGTTGGTTGGTTTTCAGTCAAGTTGTCCCACCATGAAATCTTCAAAATTTATAACTGTGTGAGTGGTAATTTCACAAATACAGCATCTCCTGTTTCCTTTCCATCGATGGCCCTGCTGGACCGATGCCTGGAGTCTTTCTTAGCTAACTCTGAGGAGAAGCAGTGCTTCCTCAGGCTGTGATAAGGCATGAGGTGCCGATCTAAGGCCAAGTCAACAGACACACGTGACCAGTGTATCCCCAAATCTAGTCTATCTGCTGGCTGGATAACAGTAAAGAAAAGTACTGAAAAACAAGTTTCTGATTGGAAAACAAAACGAAATGAAACTCTAGATGTACCCCCAATGTTGACCTAACTGTGCAGTTCTGTCACTTCTGAAATAATCAGACAGTTAAATTAGTTTGTGGGAGAATAATTCCCCAAAGGGAGAAAGTTTTACTGCTGTTAACCTCATCACCTAACATTATTTTCAGAAGAAACTAATTTAGGATAATAGGTACCTGAAAAGAAATTATTTCTTTAATTCTTAAAGACAAGCTAATGCAGCTGTTCTAACAATGCCATTTGAATATTTGAAAATTTATTACGGCGAACAATAATTCATCCCCCCTAAATTGTTTCCAAACAAATTAACCCGAAAGTCATTAATGCAACATCTGCTGCAATTAAAAAAAAAAATCCTTCCAACTTGCTTATTTGTCAATTTGGAATAAAGAGATGATTTAGAGAAGACAAGAATATTTATGACTTTTATATAGAGGCAAAGCTCAGTTTCAAAATTATAGGTAGTAAAACCTTCCATATGTGACAAACAGAGCACGCACACCTCGGGGCGCCTGGTCACGTTTGTGCTTGGGATTTAGAGCAGCTGGGACCGAGACACACACGAGGTCTGCGCGGCTCTGTAATATTCGTGACGTATTGTCTCCAACTATAAATCTGCCCCACGAAGCAGGGTGTTTCTGCCTGTGCTGCCAAAACTCTGTTCTTGAATTCCTCTCTACATGGCCGTCTCTCGGGGCTGCTCAGGCCTTCTAAGTCTGCTCGATCCTGTTGGTGTTGGGTTTTGCGTTTCTCCCCTTTGAACTTGGGCTGTTAAAAGCGACAGCTCCGCCTGAGTGGGAAGGGCTCAAAGCGGGGCTACCGGGCCTTTCGGGACCCCAAGCAGCTGGACTGGTCCAAGACTCAGGTACACCGCAGAATGATCATTCTTTTTGTTTCTTTGTTTGTTTGTTTTTTGTTTTTTTGAGACAGGGTCTCGCTGTGCAGTTCAGGCTGGCCTTGAGCTCACTTTTGTAGCCCAGGCTGGTCTCGAACTCGCACTGATCCTCCTGCCTCAGCCTCCTGAGTGCTAGGATTACAGGCGTGTGCCACCATGCCCAGCAGGATGATGATTCTTTTCTCCTCTTCAAGCTAGAAATCCATCCTTTATCACCCTCACAGCTACTCTTCTCATGCCCACGCTCTTGGGGATGCCAGGCAGCCCAGCCTCTCTCCAGATAAGATGTGCCCCCCGCGAAGCCATGCAGGGCAGCTGAGAAGCCAGCACACCGGGGAGGGGTCAGAGGACTCCTGACAGAGGGGCCAGCTGGAGCTGACCAACTGGGGCACACAATCCCGTGTGTTTCCTGACCTCTCTTCCAGGTACTGTTTGCAGAAACAGTTCATTGGTGCCGCCCAGTATCTGGCTGGATCTGCACAGAATCTGATACCATTTCTCCGCATTAGAGGACACCTCCCGTGCAGGTGTGAGCCTTGTTACACAGAAGCCAGTGTTATTGTGCCGCTGGTTCAGCTGGCTGTGACTCTTCCTCACCTTCCACAAAAGGAAGCTCCTCCTTCTGCGACGGTCTTTGGAATCTCAAGATGCAGCCATAGATCGGGGTGTAATGTATGTGCCTACAACTCCAGCACCCTGGGAGGATGACTAGGAAGGATGGAAGGTCTGCCCAGCCTGTGTGACCTGTGGCTTGACGAGACCCTGTCTCAAAATTAAAAATAAAGTGGCTCTGTACCACAAGCATTTAGAGGAATAAAAAAACCAAAAATTTGGGTCTGCAAATTTCTTCTCCTTCTCCTTCTCCTTCTCCTTCTCCTTCTCCTTCTCCTTCTTCTTCTTCTTCTTCTTCTTCTTCTTCTTCTTGTTCTTCTCCTTCTCCTCCTTTTTCTTCTTCTTTCTCCTCTTCCTCCTCTTTCTCCTCCTCCTCTTTCTCCTCCTCCCCCTCTTCCTCCTCCTCTTCCTCCTCCTTCTCCTCTTCCTCCTCCTCTTCCCCCTCCTCTTTCTCCTCCTCCTCCTCCTCCTTCTCCTCCTTCTTTATGTATTTAATACAGGGCCTACAGGGTCTCACTACATAGATTGGACTCCTAGCGGTTCTCCTGTTTTCAGCTACCCAAGCACCAGGATCACAGCCACATGCCACCACACCCAGTCCGAATCACCATCTCAGTTTGCTCCAACAGTGGAGCCAGCATGGCCCGCTGGGCACCAAGCCCTGGTCCCTGTGTCTGCCCAAGCAAGCATTTCCGTGTGCTGATTGATCTGGCCAGCCCTGACACTGCTTCTTAATGTGAACTCTGTGATAATCTACCTCAAACTTAGAATTTTCGAAGTTTCTAAACAAGACTTAACATGTTTATCTGCATATGACACATGCTCAATATTGTTCAATTATTAGTTGAACCCAACACTGTTTGGAGTCCAACAGAGAGCTTAAAAATCTGAAGACAAAATACATTTTCCTACTGTAAAAACCCTTCGACTTTTACCTTTCTTTCAGTTACCATCTAGTTGGCAGGACAGCAGTCCGGAGGGGTTGAATTAAGCCACTCACATAAATAAGTTTTGCTCTTAGTATTTTAGAGATCTGGGCTCAGAATCTTCTTGAATGCTGACTTAGTCTTTTAGGGCCATACCATGCTGGAAATTCAGAACACTTTAACTTCTACTTCCCTACACTTCCCCAGTCTCTTAATTTGTACCCATTTCCATATGAGCAGCAGGGGATTTGGTTATGTTTGTGAGCTCTACCTTCTTCTGATGCACTTCCACTCCTCTTTTTTATTTTTTCCTAATTCTGCGTTTTCACTGCACATTCCAGAAATGCAGAAAAATTTCAGAACTGCTTTTCTGCATCTTGCAGGCCCTGATACTTCATAGGCTCAAAGCAAAACCTCATTGGCAGGCCATAAGCACCTACTTGGCAAGCACAAGGACAAGAGTTTGATCCCTGGCCCCACGTGCTGTGTGGTTTCGGCCCCAGAAGTGAGCACGCACTGTGCAAACCTGGAACTGCATGTGGTGGTGCACACCTGTAGTTCCAGTACTTGGAAGTTGAGCCAGGAGCATCTCTGCAAGTTTGACACCAGCTACAAAAAGTGACCCCAAGGCCAGCCCGAACTGCATAGTGAAACCCCGCCTGCGTGACACCTCAGGCTGCAGTTGGATACTACCGTGGTCCAAAAGACAGCTATTGCCTCAGTGAGGAGATGAGCTTCTTGATGACAAATGACAACAAAAATACAACTTAAAGAGACTGGTTAAAAGCAAGTAAGCAAATGTTTTCATTAGCGTCTCTATGGATACACAGTGCATGTATTGAAATATATTATTAATGCTTACATTTTTAAAATCTAGGACAGTAAAGGACACATTGTCACGAATGCCCTTCAAAATCCTTGCCCCGTCATTCTTGCCACTCCTCCTTCATGTCTTGATGAGGTGTCAGTAAAACATAGCGACTGCTACTGCCAAGTACTGCCATTCAACAGAAAGACAGGCTCAAAACAACCCGCTCAGTCTTCATTCACCTTGCTCACTGGATCGAGCGTGGCACTACATCTGGCTCTTCCCCAGAGACAACGTGAGCCTGAAGGGTGAAAATTGTGAATGAGTTCAGACATCAAAATCCATGGTAGCACACCTAAGGACACTCATGAAAGAGAACTTTCAAAAATACTTCAGAAAGTAGAAAGGATGGTAGGTCTGTAGGAAGTGAGGGGAATATTCTCAGAGGATTAATGTCAATGTAGATTTTACTTTAATTTTTTAATGCAAACTCATGGTTTACTTTCTGAACATACCTCATACTTAGTGCTATAGTTGTGTCTAGTTGTCCTGCAGTCATCGGAGTGGGCGTCTATAGTTTGTGATCAATCCGTATTCCAGTGATGGGGCTTTGGGTGTGAGTGCTGCATCCATCCAGGACTGGGTAGTCTGAATACAATCTAAGGAAGGGAGAGAGGCTTGCTAGCCACTGAAACAGCTACCCTCGCTCTTTGCTGTTTTCTACCGCCATGAACTGCTGCCCTCTGCCATGTGCCACTCAGCCTTGGAGCCAGCCAAGTATGGACTGAAACTTCCACTAACTCTGAGCCAAATAAACCTTTCCTTCCTTCATTTTGGGTGTGGGGTATTCTGTCCCAGAAACTAGAGAAAAGTAACTATAGTTAACCAAGGCTGATCCCCATACCCCATCAAAGGAAAACGGCCTACCGGAATCATGGCCTCACATACGTTTTTCTGCTTCAATAGAGCTATCGCAGTAGACAGCCGCCAACCCCAGCCTGCTGCCACAAGGCGGTCCCTCGGCCAAGCACAGGAAGGCCAGTCCTCCAGCCTGAGATCCTTGCTATCCTCTTTGACAATCATGAAAACGACTTTCCCAGGCTCTCCACAGGCAGCATTCAGTATCCACAGCTGTCGCATGCTCTGGCACACAGCAGCAGAATAGCAACGATGGCAACAGAGAGAGTCTGTTTCTCTGTCTCTCTTACAATGCATTCAGGCTCTCTGCCTCAGGCCATCCACCTCAGGCCACACCCATTATCCCAGCAGTACTCAGACCCATAATCTCAGCCTTGGATCACCCATAATCCCAGTGGACTGTGAGTTAATCTCAAACTCTAGAAGTCCCCGGCCCATGACTGCATGAGGCTTTGAGGGGACAGCTAGACATAAACCATAGCACACAGCTATGCTCCACACACTGCAAGTGCACCAGAACAGCTATACAGAAAGAGGTATCACTGAGAAAGGCTAAAGAAGTGATTTTCCTACTGGAATTCTTTTCGGCTTTTTCAGATTGATTAAACATAAATTCTGATTGAGCCCCAGAAACCAGGAGCTTCCTTAAACTACAATACCACTGCTGCAAAACTACTGTGTAGGTTTGCTGGCAAGTCACAAATTCCAGCTATTATAGGAAGAGCACTCTATTAAGGCCTGCCTATTTTCTTCATTCATCTTTATAAAAAATTGTACATTCTATTAGTCTCTACAGGGATTCATTTTTAAGCCTACCAGAAGTTGTTAAGATCTCACTTACAGTACATGTAAGTGCCTGCTGCTGAATCTGTAGCCTTTGAACATACACTGAATTATGGTTCTGTCAAGTGGTGCACACCCCAGCAAAAGGGCAGTGGGGAAGGGAGCCGGGAAAGCAGGACAGTGGCCATCTATATTCATTTGTTTGTCTCCACTTAAGTTGATCTTAATGTCAGAGTTTGCTTACACTTTTCAAACCGTGTGACATATTTCAAAGAGACAAGTTTAATTTTCAAGTCAAACAGCAGATAATGACATCGGGGATGTCTGTGACCACAAAGGAAATATACATAAGGAGGACAAAACAGAAGTTAAATGTTTGCCTAAGCAGCCAGATGGAAAAGAGGTTTCAAATGGTCCCCTTACTACCTGCGACTCTGGCCCTGTGTGTTTTTAGGATAGTTTCTAGTCATTAAAATGATGCAGCGTTGCTATCATCCTTAATACACACGGTCATCAATTAATAAGGAACTGAAAAATTGCCGGAAGCTACTTGGAAACATGGGGTCAAAGGTAAGCGTAGCTTTGTTCAGAGCAAAGCTAAAATATTTTGCTTACTTTAGGAAAACAAAAGAACTTACTAAATACTGAAGATTCTGCTGAGGTTCAGAAGCCCTGAAGGAAGCTTGGCAGGGAATGACAGCTTCAGGAAACAAGAGCAGCCTTCCTCTCTGCTACAAGTATAGCTTAAGCATAAAGCCAGGCCACTGTGTGGAGTCAAGAAGGAGTCAGTTAATCAGTCCGCAGCAAACTGAGTTTTCTGGCCTAGGGAAACTTGATGAGAATGTTGAGTTAGGGGTTTAAATAAGAATATGTGCCCCGGCGTGCACTGAGACCAGGCATGGTGGTGCACGCCTGTAATCCCAGCATTTGGGAGGCTGAAAATAGGAAGATCACTGAGTCCAATCTGCATAGTGAGACCATGTAGCAGCTGCACTAAAGTAAATAAATAAAGAAATTTATGAAACAAAGAGTGGCTGGAATCTAGTTTGAATTTTTCTTATTCTCTCCATTTGTGATTTTGTGGCTGTCCACGGTGTGTGTGTGCCTGTGTGTTTGTTTGTGTGTGTGTGTGTGTGTGTGTGTGTGTGTGTGTGCATGCGTGTGCATGGGTGAGTGGGTAGGTGGTGGTAGGTAGCCCTGAAAAGATAGCACGAGTGAGAAAAGTGGTAAATTAATATAAATTGCTTCCTAAGATAGAAATCAGGCTTTGCTATGTAACCCCTGGACTAAACTCAGGCTCTGGAAACAGGGCACCCCTAATACACCAGAAAGAATCAGCAAAATGAAGAATCAAGGGGAAATGAGCTTGAAACAGCTGAGCCCCTTTAGGTCTTCTTGTGGTTGCTGTTTAGATCCCTATGCCAGCCAAGAGAAAAGTGCATTCGCCTCAAGGATGACTAAAATGCCTTTACTACCGGCCTCTGTGGTTTGGGGCAAAGGATAGCAAGGTGGACAGCCTAGTCCTGGGGTCACAGGGCTTGGAGGACTAGTACAGAATGAGAAGAAAATGCATTATCTGGAAATGTTTAGATTGGACTTCATATTTTAAATATTTTATTTATTGATTTGTATGTATTTGGTAAGGATCTACAGAGTCTCACTACACAAATCAGACTTGTAAGGATCCTCCTGTTTTCAGCCTCCCAAGCACTGGGACTATAGGTGCGTGTCACCACGCCCAACCTCACCTGCAGTCTCAGAACACTCCAGGGGCAGGCCCAGCGTGGCACGCTGGGGATTGAACCCAAC
Source organism: Myocastor coypus (assembly GCA_004027025.1). Classification (NCBI taxonomy): domain Eukaryota; kingdom Metazoa; phylum Chordata; class Mammalia; order Rodentia; family Myocastoridae; genus Myocastor; species Myocastor coypus. The sequence continues at coordinate 11,806 of PVJA010022303.1, forward strand.
CCTGTGCTCTGCCCATGCAAGCACGTTAGTCGGCTGAGCCATCTGGTCGGCCCTCTGTACTATCGGGTTGGCCCTTAGATTGGGCTTTTAACATTTGTGGGTCTCAAGATCCTTTGAGAATCTGATGAAAACAAATATATGAACAGAAAAAATGTTCCTCAAGATATGTTACTCTGAGAATTCGAAACACCTTTTTAAATTCTTGCTCGGAGGGAGCCAGGATTGCACACCAGGTGAACACAAAGATTCCTCATTTCTTCCACTTGTGATCTAATAAATTGTATTTTAACCTCATGACACTTCAGACATGCATCAAAATCCTGCAGATCAGCAAATGCTATTCCTCTTTTTTTTTTTTTTTTTTTTTTTTGGTGGGACCAGGGTTCAAACTCACGACCTTGCACTTGCCAGGCAGGCACTTGTGCCACGGAGCTATCTCCCCAGCCCCACTATTCCTCTTAACATACCAGCATCAAATTATTTTTCTATGTTAGGTTTGCTTGTCGAAATTGACAATATTCTAAATATACTTAAGAAATAGAAGCCAAATATGTCAAAATACCTAAATCACTATGAAATAGTGATTCTGAGCAACAACACGACTGTCAAGCAGAAGAAGTTTGCCCCTCAATGTACTACTGGTTATGCAACCTCAGATAACTTACTGCTTTGAGCTTCATTCTCATTTGTAAAACAGAAATGGTAGCAGAATTTATTTCAAGAACTAAATGAATTTCGATTACTTAATGTGCTCATACATGGTTACAGTGATACACTGATACATTTAAAGATACGTCTTCAATTTCCAGTACACGTCAGCCTGAATACCACAGTCGTAATTTTCTGGGGACGCTTCAGCGTGTGCGATGACTGCCTCCCCCACTTAGGGAAAGGCGCCTTCGGAGAAGACCTGGCTCACCTTTCGGCTCGCATCTCCTAATGTCTTGGCGTGACGATCCCCGGGGAGATGTTCCAAAGGAAGACAGTTTGAATTCTGGTCATAAATTCCTACACTCTTTATTCCAAGATATCGAAGTTCAAGAATCATCCTGCTATCTTCAGTCTTTAAGCTATGATGAGATCTGACTGGAATAAGCCACAAGGGCAATAATCGCCTTGTGGCCAGGCTCTTTTGTGGTGGCCCTTGTGAGTCTAATTAGTGACAGCTTAGCCAACCTATGTATCACTCTAAAAACAGGGTGAATGAACTTAGTACATTTCTAAGTGTGTGCAGTAATTACTGCTCTGATGCCTACTTTACAAGAGAGTGGTTTTGGTTCCTTACTGGGACTGGAGGACAACCTAGAATTCATTTCACAGTTGGAAGGACAACATAATGTCAAACGCTGAGATGGAAGACACTGAGAATTTTGTCTGTCCTCTAATGGCCCCAGCCCCTGGATCTGAATCACATGATGAAAGCATCAAGCCACTTTCTGCAACCCTGCTGCTCTAGTGAACTCCACAGACACGCACTTAGCCATGTTCTCCCTGGGCCTGCCACGCTGTGACTGTAAATAGACACCAATCGAAGCCACATTAATTCTTTCTAGTACGCCTCCTCTCCTGCACGGAATAGGAGGTAAAAAGCGGCTATTCACTACATGATTTTGAATTATTCTCAACACTATTCCTGGAAAATGATTGTAAGATTTAAGAACTTCAAGGATTTTAAAACCAAAAAGAAGGACCAAAAATGGTAACAGAACTTCAGTTACTGAGAGGAACACATATTGATTCTATAGCAGAACATGCACATTTGCTATTATAAAAATAGCTCTTCATAGCATTCAGCAGTAGGACAACCAAAAGAATCTACCAGGATAATTTTTTTTCAGTGATATCTTTCTCAAAACTAGTATTTCCAGGTCCTACTTTGTTAATTACTTTTAAATATAAATAAAATAAACTATGACAGTATAGTTCAAGTGACATAAGCAACTCATTGACAACTGTGAAAGTAATCAAAAAACAATGAAAATAGGTATCAACTACATAATAAGTCAAGCTCAGAGAAACATTTTTGTCAACAATTGTTCTTATGTGTGTCATCATCTCTTGTGGAATGTTACCACTTGAATCTTTGCAAATAATTATATCCAAGGCTCTTAATTTCCATCTCCATTATTTAGCCAATTTATGATGTTCCAAAGGTCTTTATTTACCATCTTTGAAATTTCACTAAAACACTTTCACAGCCCCTCTTTGTCTTCAGTGACTTTTCTCTGACCGCTGAGACAACACACCCAACACCAAAGACTAAGGAAGGAAAGGTTTGTTGAGCTCACCGTTGACAGAGGTTTCAGTCCGTATTCAGCTGGTCCCAAGGCAGAGCGGCATGGCATGGCACAACGGTCCAAGGCAGAAGACAGGAAAAGCAAGAAGACCAGAAGGGGGAGGCAGTGCCTCTTTTCCTCCCTGACATTGCATACAGGTTGTGGCCACTCACAGGATCTTCACAAACTGAGGACCCTGGCTCCCTGCTGAGACCCTTAGGTAAATTTCTAAGATTCCCAAGTGGACGCAATGTATCAAGCATAGCTGCCCAGTCATTAATGAAAACTTTGTGAGTCTCAAGATGGCTACTTCCTCCAGGTTAAGTAGAAGGTTACTTATTAGGAATCTGATAAAGGTTTTAAACCTTTTTAAACTGGAGTTCTTAATCACTAGTAACTATTGAGCATGATGAAACCTAAAAAAAATTTTAAAAACTTCATATAAAGAAACATTTTATTTCCATACAAAAAAAACAGTAGATTTTTTCTTTTTCTGAGCAGAATAGATGTATTAGAAAGAAAGCTTCTGTCCGAGAGAGGGACAGAAGGGGGCCTGAGTGGGTAGTCCCCCAGTCGATGGTCTTAAACTGCTAACTTTTGTGGTTGAGCTGATCATTCCCAACCCTCTGCAACATATTGCTATGAAACAATATGCTTGATGAACATTAAGCTGAAAAATATCCAAGGACAAAGAAGGAGAATTTTAGGTTACAACTAGTCAGTCTAAAGGTTTTTAATTTCACTTGTGTCCCAAGATCAGGCCGCTCCAATTTCTAACAATATGACAGCATCTTCCAGATTGTGTTTGGATGTATTCCAATTTCATTATCTCTATGATAAGCATGCATTGTTGATGAGCCAATCAGGGAAGGTCACAGGTCACCTGAATTCTGTGTGTGTGCCTCGTGTGTGTGTGTGTGTGTGTGGTCAGCTCAGCCCACCTCAGGGGCAGGCCTGGTGTGGCATGTAGTGCCAGGGACTGAACCGTGGTCCCTGCATACTTGCCTAAGCTTGCCTAAGCAAGTATGCTGGACCACTGAGCTATCCTGCTGGCCCCACCTGAAGACTTTTTTTTAATTTAGTACAGTGTTTATAGGGTTCTACTACATAGAGCAGACTTGTAGTGATCCGCCTGTGTTTAGCCTCCCAAGAGCTGGGATTACAGGCTCGTACCACCACACCCAGTCTCAATTGCCATCTCAGTGTGCCCCAGGGGCGGGGTCAGCACGACGGGGCACACAGAGGATCAAACCCTGGCTGCTGTGTTCTGCCTAAGCAGGCGCTTTAGTCCACTGAGCCATCTGACCAGCCCGAGCCTGAACTCTTGAAGTCCAGTTTCAAATTCATCTCACAAGGCCCATGGGACTACCCTGGATCGCAACTCTCTACTGGACACGTACCCAGTAGCATTAGTCTTCTCCTCAAGAGAAGAGCATTGTAATGGCATTTGCAACAACCACCTCATAAATCACATTGGTAGACTGCGTAGTTGTTAGAGCTGAGGCCAAGGAAGACACTCCTTTCACACTAAATACTTCACTTGGGCTAGAGATCACTTCCCAGTAGCCCATGGCAAAATCCAGGGTTTCTGTTGAGGTGAGGTCATCTGACCTATGTGGGACATCACGATTTCCTAAGAGGACGCTGGTGCTCAGCAGGAAAAGGACACTAGAATAATGACCTGTGCATTAATCCTCCCCTACCTTGATGAAGAACTACATGTCACTTGTTCTGTAAGAGTCAAAGGGTGCTCTAGTAGCTGACTGCCAATTCAAGTGAGCGGAAGAACGTCAGGCGTTTAGATTCACCATAAATAATTAAGGGGCAGACTACCAGGCATGTTGTTTGGATAACAGGACATTGAAAAACTTGCTAACATTCAAACTGATAATATGAAGTCATCCTCGTATCGTATCCAATTTTTTATATTCACTAAGCTTCTTGGTACAGTTTAGATATACAGAAGGAACTTACACATGGTACGCCTCAGTTTCTTTTTTGCTTTCATTCTCCGCCTCTCCCTTCAGCTTCTCCTCCTCTTTACAAAGCTTTGCTGTTGTGCAGTCTACTACTTTCTTTGTAGTCAAATCCCCTTTGCTCCCTACCAACAACTTGTTGACATTTTCACTGGCACACCGATCTATTTCCTGAGGCCACTGTTTGCCATTATTGAAGAACTCCTGATCTGTCATACCATACACAACTATAATGCCCAGAGCTCCTCTGTACTAACTGAAGGTGATTGTTCCAAATCTTTTTTTGGCCTGCTGTGTCCTAGATGCGTAGCTTCGTTGTCTTCCGACCTGACTCTATAGCTCTCATTTTGAAATCCACACCAATTGTGCTGACGTAGCTTTCTGTATATGTATCATCTGCAAACCTAAGAAGGAGGCAGGACTTGCCAACCCCAGAGGTGCCAAGCAGAAGTAACTTGAATAAGTAATCATATTTGGGACTCACGCTGGAGACATCACTGCAGCTGCCACCGCCACCACCTCCACCCCTGCCACAGCGTCCTGGACTCTCCACACCACGGGCAGCAGAAAACTGCCCTTCCAAGCCTCATTTCTCTTTTGTTTTTATTTTTGCCAGTATCATGCTATTTTTACCACAGTAGCTCTGTAGTTTCAAAGATTGTGAGGCTCCCTATTTTTCCTTTGTTGTCCACAATGGTTTTTGCTATTCTAGATCTCTTCTGGCTCCAAATGAATTTTAGGAGTGTTTTCTCGCATTCTGTGAGGTATGCTAATGGTATTTGGTTGGGACTGGGTTAAATCTGTGTAACAGTTTTGGGAGTATGGCCATTTTTATTTTTTGGTTCTTCTTACCCAAGAGAAAAGGATATCTGATATCTTCCACCTTCTAATATCCTGTTTGATCTCCCTCTTCAGAGTACTGACATTTTCAATATAGAGATATTTTATGCCCTTTCTTACACTAGTTCTTTTTTTTTTCTTCTTACACCAATTCTTAAGATTTTTTTTTTTTTTTGGTGTTGTAATGAAAGGTACAGTTTCCCCAATTTCTATCTCAGTGTGTTGGTGTTTGTGTATAGCAATGTGCAGGATGCTAATTTTGCATGTACCTATGTGACATCTGGTTATTAAATCTAGAAGTCTTTCGGTGGAATACTGAGGTCCTTTATGTACAGCATCATGTATCTGCAAGTAACAATAATTTCACTTCTTCCTTTCCTATCACTATCATTTTTTCATTTCTTTCTCTTGTCTAATTGCTCTGGCTAAAGTTTCCAGAGCTATACTTAATAGGAATAGTGATAATGAATACCCTTGCCTTGTCCCTGGCTTTGGAGAAAAGCTATTGTTTTTGACTATTCAGTATGATATTCGCTGTTGGTTTGTAACAGATGACTTTTATCAGGTTGAAGTACAATCTATTCTGATTTTCTGTAGTGTTTTTATCACAATGGGTGTTGGACTTTGTGCTAAGCTTTTTCTGCATTTATTGAGGTGATCATGTGATTTTTGTCTTTGGTTCTGTTAATATGGTGAATTACATGAATTGATTTCCATAGGTTGAACCATCCTTGCATCTCTGGTATCAATCCTCCTATGTTAAAGTGTATGGTCTTCTTGATGATGTGATGCATTCTGTTTACCAGTTGTCATTAAAGATTTTTGCATTGGTGTTCATCAGATTGGATGTTAGTTCTCTTTATTCGTTGGACCGTTTTTTAGTTTTGATATCAAGGTAAGATTTGCATGCAAGCATGTATATAAATCTGTCCAATTCTTCTGTTTTCCATCTTGTTAGAGTGAAGGTTCTCAAAGTAAGTATTGATAATCTTCTGGGTTTCCAAAGCATCTGTTGTGATTTCACCCTTTTTCTTTCTAATTTTATCACAGTCTTTTCTTTCCTTTTTATGAAAAGTTGAATTAAGGGTTTATAAATTTTGTTTACTTTCAAAGAACTGACTGTCTCATTTATATATTTTATTCTTTTCTTAGTCTCCATTGCATTCATTTTTTTTTCTAATCTTTACAACTGCCTCACTTGTGTGAGTTTTGGACTTGACTTTTTTGTCTTTTCCCAGAAGTTTGAGATTCAACATTAGGCTGTTTGTCTGAGTTTGCATTATTTTCCTGATGTGAGAGTTTACTGCTATTAGTTTTCCTCTTAGGACTGCTTTCATTGAGTCCCATAAGCTCAATATGTGGCACTATCATTATTATTTAATTGAAGATACTTCAAAATTGTGTCTTCAAATATATCTGTGACCTATTAGTTGCTCAATATGGAGATATTTAATTTCAATGTGTTTATGGATTTTGTGGTTTCTTTTGTCATCGATTTCCAATTTCAGTGTACTACGGTCAGATAGTATACATGGGATAATTTCAATTCTTTTGCTTTTGCTTAAGCACATTCTATATGCCAGCATGTAGTCTATGTTGGAGAATGGCCCACATGCCGTGAGAAGAATGTGTATTCTGATGTTGTGTGGTGGAACATCCACAGACACTGACGAAGTCCATTTGTTCACAAGTTTCTTTACTTTTTCACATTTCTACAATAATTTTTTTTTTTTTTTTTTTTTTTTTGTCTAGTTGATTTGTCTATTTGTGGTAGCGGGGCATTAAGGCCCCCTATTGCAATTGTGTTAGTGCTTATTGATTTTTCATGTCCATTGATATTTGTTATTTATAGCTAGGTCCACTTTCATTTGGCACATAAATATTTGTGATTATTATCTCTTCTTGAAAGTTTCCCTTAAGTATGCAGTGACTTTCTTGACCTCTTTCTGTTAGTCTTGGCTTGAAGTTCATATTGTCTACACACAAAATAGCTACCCTTTCCAAGTTTCTGCTGCATGAAATGTTGTAATTCACTCTTTAACTTTCAGTCTATGAATTTCCTTTTCAACTAAGTGTGTTTTTTGAATGCAGCATAGTGCTGGATCTTGTTTCTTGATCCATTCTATTAGTCTACTTCTTTCGATTAGTGAATTGAGGCCACTTACATCATTGGTTATGAAACAATATGCATTGGCTTATTCTTGTCATATTATTTTCCTGCTGATTGTTCCCTGTTTTTCCATGCTATTTAATTGGTTGCCATTCCTGGGGTTTCTTTCTAGTGATAATCTTGAAATGGTGGTCTTTATTATCTCTTTCTAGATTTTTAAATATTTTGCAGAACTTGTTTGCTTATAATAAATTTTCAGTTGTTTTCTGCCATAGAAGTATTTCTTTTTCAATTATTCAGAAAGATAATTTTTCAGAATACACCAATGTAGGTTGAATGTTCTTTTAAGGACTTAAAATACTTCCCACAAACATATCCTTGATTTAAGAAGAATATGAATTACCTAGAGAATACTTGCTTGTGTCGAGAATTTTGTTACAATTCTGATAAGCTTTCCTTTGCAGATGACTTGTTTCATATTTCTAACAGGTTTTAATATTCTGTTTTTGTGCTGAAATTCTGGAATCTCAGCTATTATATGCGTCAGTGTGGATTTATCTTGGTAATGACTAACTGGAATTCTATATGCCTCACTTCACTGCGTGTCAACTTCTTTTTCATGCATGAGATACTTTGTTATTGTTTCTGTGAATTTGTTAATGTATTTGGTACAGAGTCTCACTATACAGCTCAGACTCATAGTGGCCTTCTTGTTTTCAGCCTCCCCAGTTCTGAGGTTACAGGCATGTGCCACCATGCCCAGACTTGCTTGCTAGCTCATCATGCCCCAGGGCTGGGGCCAGGATTGAACCCTGATGCCTAAGCGTGCCACAGCAGACAATTAGTTTGCTGAGCTATCTCACTGTGTGGATATTTTTTAATGATATTTATGCTAATGCCTGTGTTTTCATTGTCACCAATCAATCTTATGTTGCTCTTCTTTGTATCATCTTACACTTATTGGATTATTTTTTCATGGTCCTCTTCTATTTTGAATTGAGCGTTCTTTTCATCATTGCTAAAAGTGATCCTAGCTTCCAGATCTTATATTGTCTCTTACTTTCTTTTAAATAGTTTTGCAAACTTTCAAGAAATTTTTAATTTTCTGGATATTTGTTTGAACCCATTTCATGGACTCTATTTCTTTCCTATGTTGGGCATTCATAATTTCCATCATTTTTCTATGATCCTTTATATTTTTATCCATGTCTACTCTAGATTTTCTGATCAAGTCCATTGTTACAATTTTCATCTCTTTTTTAACCCCTGAAATTATTTCTATTTGCTTTTCTCTGTAACTATAGCATATGTTTTCCTCTAGAGCATTGCCCTCTCAATTTGTCCTGGGTTGTCTGGAATGCTGAGAATGCATTTTGTTTCTGCATCTTGTCATTTTCTATATTTTAATTTTAATTGTTTTTCTTTGCTGCTGTTCACATTTCTCTTATGTCAGGTAGCTTTTTTTTTTTATCACTGGTATCAAATATTCTCTAGGAAATACGTATTCCTCCCGGGCATCTTTTAGAGGTATCTGGCTGTCGATCTTGGTGATTATCGCAAGGTCTTATTTTCCCACTTTATTAGGTATGAGGAATTGCCATCTCTTTGACTCTGTATCTGCTCCTTTGGTACTGTGCCATGGGGGGTGGTTATCATCCCAGATTATCACAGTGTTGTCATACAAGGATGAACAACTACTTACAACAAGTGTGGCATCCTGGCTAAGGAAGTACAACTCGCAATAACAATATCATGAAGTGCATCCCAGAAACTACAATCTGTGGTAACTGCTAGTTTGGTATTTCTAGCCCTAGGAGCAAGATCTACAGTCCAACATAAACTAGGAAAATTTTTTGAAGTGCTTTCTCTTGGAAGAGGGGTTTTTATCTTGTGGTAAAAGGGGATTTAGGAGGAATATGGCACAAAATACAGCAACAACCAAAGAGAAGTATAGTGGAATCAAGCCTGAAGGACAAAGAATGATCACCCAAATTGTGGAAAACTAGAGTAGAGGACAGGAGAGAAAGAACGAAGGAAAAACAAAAACACATTAAGGCAAGCCAGAAAAACTAGAGAAAATGTTCATATCCACATGTCAGAAAATCAAGACAGACTGTTGAGAAAAGAAAGAGACAAGACAGAGAAAAACAATAAAAGTCAAAATAAATTCTGGTGTCCTAGGTCTGTGTTAGTTCTCTAATCAGAGCCGGAATGTGTTCTGCTTGCCCCACCAAGTTTCAGTGGGATCACTGCTGGGTGCAGAGCTGATCTTAGGCAGACCACAGCCTCTTCTTATGAGTTGGTCGTAGGAAAGGGGGTAGTACCCTTGTCTCACTGTTGGCCAAGGCCTTTGGCTGCCTGTGTGGTTGGGTGGAGAGCAGGGGCTGCTTCCACTCCTTTGTAGCCAGAGCAATGCATTCTGGGTGATTTCAACTGCTACCTCTCATTAGAATTCCCCATCTGTCCACTACCCAACTACTGGCTGTCTACTGTGACCAAATGACCCTGCCCACGTTCCACTCAGGGACACTGGCAGTGAGGCCACACTGAAGCTCTTTGACTCTCCCTCTGTGCAACTGTGCACCCTTAGTTTACTCGTAAACAGCTGATCCTGGGTTGGGTGCTGAGGAAACAGTGTTCGTATTCTCCCTGCTGCTTCCAGCCCTACAGGACTTGCCCAATCCGAGTAAGGTCTCAGCCTCCCAGTGAGGATCACACTGGCTTTTCTGCCCAGCAGAGCAACTACACAGCTGCTCTAGCCACACCGCACAGACATAGACCTGCAGCAGTGTGATGTTTCTTCTGTAGAATGAATTGTAGTTTTTTCTCCTTGTCTGCTGCCAGTTCCCTTGTGGTTGCTGCCCTGCGTACTCCTTGTTAAAGGTATAAGCAAAGAAATCATTAAAGTATAAGTTTCTCAACATTTTTTCAAGCTGACTCAAAAAGTTTTGTTACCAGAAAAATATTTCACTGCCTAGGTAAAGTCAATCTAAAAATGTTGGCAACTAACTTTAACAGGAGTATGACTAGAAAAATATTAAATTGCCTAGAAAAAGTCAATCTAAAAATGTCAGTAACTGAGCTTAACAGATGTGTTTCTCAGCTTAAAGCTGTTGCTCATAAGATAAGCACTCTCTGTGGTCCCAACTTCTTGAGCTCATCTTCATCTACCATAAACTCAGAATTTGAGAGAGAATCTGATTTCAATTGCATTAAGTCAAAGCTTCTATTACCCTCAATCTCAACCTCCCGAAGAGGCCTAATCAAGTTTTTAGAGCTGAAAATGATAAATAAATAGAAAGATATACCATGTTCCAGGAAAGGCTCTATATTATGAAGCTATGGATTTTCATAAATTAAAAGCAAGTGTATTTTAAAATGCCACTAACATCATGAAAAAATTAGTTAATTAATTAATTGTGATGCCTTTTTCCTAGAAAAATAAGGAAATTATTGAAAAGCACATTTACACTTCAGTATTAGTGTCTCAGTATAAAGTTAGAAATAAGACAAACAATATCTCTTACACATAGACACATTGTACTAAATACACGTATACAAAGAAAGGCTTTGGAAAAGTAAAACAACAGGTATGGGAAAAAGTACTAGAACTTAGATGATGGAAAGTCTCAATAAAATATTTGTGTGTAGAATTCTGTAATGTCTTCTGCTTTAATGGTTAACTTAATCTACTGTTGTACATTTTATTTGAGATATATTTTGTCTTTGTGGCAGAGACTGCTAGAAATTGCTCAAAAGTATTTCTTCTTCCTCCTGGACAAGTCCATGGGTTATATTCTATTTTCTCAAGTTGGTTTGTCAGTGAATCCGGATCAACAGGAAGCGACAGAAACAAAGGTGTACAACTCCCAAATCTGGTCCTAAGACCTCTGATGCAATCCTCCACTCTTTAGAAGAGTTCTGGGGACTCCAGGGCTTTATAAGACACTGAGGGTTTAGTGTGTGAGTATAGCTTAGATCTATGAGTGAGTGAAGTTCTTCCATGATACTTACTTGCATTAGCTGTTAACCAACTGGGATTTAGAGAGGGTTTAGTCTAGCTCTTATCCTTCCTTGACTGCCCAGACATTATTGTACAACTAATGACAATAAAAAAAAAATCATAAAACAGTGTTTAGGCTGGGGAGATAGTTTAGTGGTCTAAGTGCCTGCCTGGCAAGTGTAAAGACCTGAATTTGATCCCTGGCACCACACGTCGTGCTGGCCCTCAAACCCGGCACACTATATGGGCTCTGAAACCAGGGTTGGTGGTGGCTCACTTCTGCAATCCTAGCGCTGGGAAGGCTGAAACAGGAGGATCACTACAAGTCTGAACTGTGTAGCAAGACCCTGTATCAAATAAATAAATAAATAAATAAATAAATAAATAAATAAATATCATTCAAAGATACATCTTCAATAAATATATCAAGTGTGTTGTATAAATGGTGTAAATTTTATATATTTAGACAATGTGCAGTATATTTAGTACATCTTAGGATTCATTCATACTTCAGATGGAGTTTTAAAAATTTTATTTTAGAAAAAAACAAAAACGAGTAACAACAGCGAGCAAATAACAAGAACAATAACAAAGACAAAAACAAGGCAACATAAAACAATAAAAATGGTATAAAATTTCAAAACAAGAATAGGAAATTAACAAGGATGGTTATATTATATATTGTTATCATCAAATTTGCTGCTCAGATTTCAGACAGACTGTTAACAAAGACATAACATGTTTGATTCTATCTACTAATTATAATTTTAATAACTCTTCTTTATTATTACTTTTAATAAGAAAGAACAATGTAACAGTCTCATAGCACATTAGTAGTACATTCCCAATAATTTATACAATGCATCAATGCATACGGTTGTCCTCATAGTAGTTATTCAGAGCACAGGATGCAGACAGGGCAATTTTTCTAATCATTATTGGTACAAAAATTTCCTCTCATTCAATAACTCTTATTCAAGTACCTGAACCCCAAAATGCTTCAAATGTTTAATTTTTTTTTTGAAAGTTTGGAATACTTCCATACATACAATAAGAGACCTGGGTAAAGGACCTAAGTCTAAGTACAAACATTTATTTCTGATTGTACATACCTTAAACACATAGCCAGAAAGCACGATCCCATACCACTTTTAGTGCAGCTGTGTTTCGACTGAAAGCTATCTCCTGGGTCAGCTGTAGGATTCGTCATTTGTAGCACTATGTTGGTGCTGAAGAGGTCTGGAATTTTCATATGCACAACCTATAACTCCAACTAGATTTCAATCCCTGCATTTTAAAGACAGTGAATGGATAAGGGGAAGAAAGGAAGAAGAAATAAAGAAATAAACTGGAATTTTATAAAACGTACTTGCAACCAGCCTGGATTATAGAAATTCTTTTTATTTTTTTATTACCAAAAGTGGTAGGGAATAAAATAGTATTAGAAATGATACAAGAGGGCCCAGGGAGATAGCTCTGTGGCACAAGTGTCTGCCTGGCAAGTGCAAGTTCGTGAGTTTGAAGCACGGTCCCGAAAAAAAAAAAAAAAACAAGAAAGAAAGAAATGATACAAGATTTCACTAAACAAAGTCATAGGAACTCAACAATGGTTGCTGTATTAACATGACGTTATGTTCAGATTAGTTGTTCACATTACCAGATATAAATGTGTAAGATTCATTTAAAGAAAAATAAAACAAAACAATAACAAAAAAAGTGGTAAGAAATTCCAAAGAGGAAGAAAAAAATTCAGAGTAAATTTTTTTTTAATTTTTTATTCAATTTAATGAGAATAAAAGATCAAATAGCAATGACACAGTTTCAAAACAGGTTAGTAGGACAGTTACAATAATCGATAATGCAATCATCCAAACTATTCTGCACACATAGCTGACTCCATGCCACCTAGAAGATTCCCGCAGCTTCTCTCTCCTCCCACCTGAGCACTCTTTTTCCCTTTTGGTTCTATTGACCTCAGACCTTTCACAGTCACAGCAGTGGCAGGAGAGAACCCCTTGGACCTTTATCTCCCATCTCCAGTTCTCCAGTTTTCCTTCTAAAGTCCATCCATCCATCTATCCCCATGTGTGTTAGCTGTACCCTTGTCCAGGGTACCACATCAGTGTTCTCTTTCATCCAGACCATCTCAGTGACTTTTAACAATTCCAATGGGTGAGTGGGAGATCAAGTAATTAGTAGATCATTCTACCCTGGCCTTCCCACATGTCCTCCACATGGTCAAGTTTCCTTCAGCTCTTTAGATAAAGGTAATACTCTTCAAATGACTCATCAGAATTTGTATGACTACGTTTGGTCTTTCTGTTTAACACTAACCAACCCCCTCCCCTGCCTCACACACACACCATGGCCCACAATGTGTCATCTTCCCTTTTCATCCACTAGTGAAAACCTTTGGTTGTCAACCTGATCATCTCTGCCTCAAGGACATTTCTCTGGACCCCCAAGACTAGTTCAGATTTTCCAGTAGTCATACAACATTTGGACCTTTAGCTTACAGCACAGGTGAATGTAGTATCATTTACATGACTTTGGGAAATAATTGGTCTGAATTTGTGGGGCTATCTGACTTGAATCTTCATGAAGAAGCAGTCAATCTTTCTTTTACTGGGGGTCACTACCTACCACTTTTTTTCCACTTAATAGTACTTCCTAGATTATACTTTCGATGTATTCCTATGTATGTGTATAGGAAGGGGTGGACAAAATTCCCAGTCTGTGTATTACCTTAACTCTTCAGTATATGACAAAACTATCTCATATACCATCAACTCATGCCTTGGTACTTAATAATTCTGAGTTAGAGGTCATCTCAAAAGAATTCTTATTTAGTCAGATACTTGGAATTGCTAGCATTTTTTCCTAGTGAGTCAACCAGTGCTTTGTATTTAATTACTCTTAATCTCATTAGTAATAGTGATATCATTGTATTTAAGTACTCTTAATCTCAGTAATAGTGATATCACTTTGGAGGAACTTTTGCTTAGAATTGTTTGTGATAACTTGAATATCCCAACTTCTCATAATCTTTGAAAGCACCTATTTTTCTAAAACCAGTGTATGAATCCATATAGTACAAGATAGATATTTTTGAGTGTCAACGTATTTTAAGAGCATAAAAATAAAATTCATCAACAGAGGCTCAATTTTTACCACTAGACTATCAAAAATGATTTTTCAGTAAATAATTCAAGCACAGAAGATATCAAACCATTTTTGCACAGTTTCCCGTAATGATTCTTCAAGTCTTTCAGTAAAAGTTCGGCCTTGAGACCAAGCAGTCGCTCCTTTTCTGGCCAGCTGAGAAGCAGTAACCAGAGGACAGTCATTCATCATCCACAAATTGCAAAGAAATCACCATGCCAAGTCAAAGGTAAAATCAATTACAGTGACAATTAGAGTTCTCAAACATCAAGCTCAAAGCCCCTGTGGTTAATAGACAGACTAATATGACTTTATAGAGAATCCAAGCATAGAATTTTCCATAATGCTGAAACACAAAACTAGATTTAGCAAAAGGACATAGAGCAATAATTTATAGCATAAGATGGAAAAAATGCCTCCCATGGCAATAAAGTTGACAGTGATTTGACCCACTCTCTTACCAATCAATTACTTATATTAGAAAGTAGCAGTAAGTACCTATTGATTAACAGGGCTCTTGGTGCAGTCACATCTTTGTGAAGAAAACTCTGTGCACTCTACACGGATGTTGGTACCCAGCATAAATACTCAATGAAATAACCATGCAGAGTATGGGATAGAAGGCCGCTCTCAACACTTCCGGCAGCCCACTGCATTTAAACTCTTGACTGACCTTGACATAAAGCCAGCCAAGGAAGTCGAAAGACAAGGCTGTGCTTCGCATTGCTGCCACTACCTGCCACTATGAATATGTCCTCTAAATTCTGAAATAAAGCAAATCTTCCTCCAGTTAGATCAGCAAAGGACACAAGCACATGCTTGTTCTCTCCCCAGTTGTCCAGAACGAGTTGGACATTCATATTCAGTTTGCCACAGGCAAAAACTATTGCCACACATTTTCTATTTACTGTTCCCCACATAAACACTTTCTAAAATTTCTTTCAATTACACTTGGAGAGATTATCACATGCAGTGCAGATGTGGTAGGGAAATAAAAATAACTATATTTTACTGGGTTTTTTTCCCCCCATTTATGTATTTGGTACAGGATCTCACTATGCAGCTTGGACTTCTAGTGATCCTCCTGTTTACAGCCTCCCCAGCACTGGGATTACATGCGAGGCTACTACGCCTGATCTCAGGCACCAGCTCAGCATGCCCTGGGGGCAGGGCCAGTGTGGCATGCAGGACCAGCTATTGAACCTTGGTCCCTACACTTACTGTAGCAGGTGCTTAGTCCACTGAGCTATCTTGCTGCCCTGAAAAAATAGCTATATTTTAACTCCAGTCTTATTTCCTGTTGAATGATCAAAACCTTGATCAGAAACATAATGTCTCTTCTTAAAAATCCTTCATCTCTAACCCGGAAAAAAAATAATTTTTCTCTATTATTCAAGGAAGTTGAATAAATATCTGATTACAGAAATGCTCTTAAGATAACTGCAAGTTACTATAAGATCAAAGGTACAGCACATATAAATTTGCTTAAATATACTGATGATATCTTGATATTAAATTTCCAAGTTATCAGCCACATAAATTATACATGACTTCACAGCTGTTCATTCCTGTACTTGAAAAAGTAGGTGGTCTGACATTGTTGCTTAATTTATATTTGCACCTTAGAAGATCAGTTCATGAATAAAATTCCCTTTAAGACAAATTTATTCTTAGATTTGTCTTAGTGAGAACTCGCCAGTGATCCCAGTACCCTGGGTTTACCATTGAATCATTGGTTCAACAATCTATCAAGAACACGCAAATGTACTCATGCCGTAGACTCGGTACACCCAGTGTAAGAGCGGTTTCTTCTCCTCTATGCTGAATCCTCCCCACTTTGCAAGTCTCTGTCTCCTTTTAAAACACACATCTAAGGACAGCGTGCTTGAAACTTTCTCTAACAGCAGCAGACATAAAGATCAACTTTATTTTTGTTCTCCTAGAAGAGAAGCTAAGTCCTCTATATATTAAATTGTGTGGATGAGGTGAGAATTCTGTTATTTCATGACTTCATATTTTTACATACACTACTTCATTCATCTTTAAGCTGACACTAGAAAGTAGGTAACATTATTGTTATCATTTTACAGATGACAATATCAAAACCCAAAGAAGTTAATGTTTAATTTAAGATTGCTCACCTTTTGAATGTTGGCAGAGTGTGTGGAACCTGGGTCAGATTGACTTTAAAACTCATTTTGTGGGGCCAGGGAGATAGCTCAGTGGAATAAGTGCTTGCCTGGCAAGTGCAGAGTCCTGAGTTCAATCCCAAATATGGAAAAAATATAAAAATAAAATAAATTTTTAAAAACTCAGTTTGCTTGTCCTATATAAATATTCCTCATAGTGAAAATGAGAAATAATCACTTATAAGTTCCTTCTGGAAAGTAACAACCCTTGATCTTTTCTAATAATTGTCAAAGATCTTTCAGTACACACACACACACACACACACACACGTTGCTTTATGAATCTGCAAACAGGTTGGGCGTAATATCACCTTCCTACATTCTCCTTTAAACAGACAGATTTAAAAGGGTAGAGTACATAAACAAAACTTTTGGTCATTTAATAAATACCAACTGGCTAATATAGACCAGACTCTATTGAAGCCCAGAGGATAGATGGGTAAACAAAACATCCATAAGCAGAACAAAGCTCCGTGCCTTCATAAGTTTTATGTCCCAACAGTTCAAAAACAGGCCTTGTATAACAAACACAGAAAATAAGTAAGCCACATCTGTTAAGCACTCGTAGATGCTCTGGAAAATGAGTGAGTTATAGAGGGCCAGGTGTGAGGACGGGGGAGCAGGAAGTGGTAGCAATGGTCCGCTGTACCCAAAGAGCCTAGGTCTTATTGCTGGTGTCTGGATCTCCCACAAAGCGTCATGCAGTCATCGGCATGGCTCTTCCAGAGGTGGCTGGATCTACAGTGCGCAATGCCAGGATTAAGGGTGAGTGCTTCCTAAACTGGTCCACAGATAGGTTTGGAAGCCCCTAAGCTCAGTAGCCTGGATGGAATACAAAAAGAGGCAAAAGAAGCAGCTAAGGTCATCTCGTGATTTGGGAAGCGATACAATACAGGACACATTTTGTAAGATGATTTTATAATCACCAAAGAATCATACAAAGAGTGTAGGAAATCTGTCCACATGGGCAAAACCAAATAATACGGCTGAGGGCCTGGATCCTAATACGCTGCATGAGTCCAGCTGAAAGCCTAGAGTCCACAACAGTACCTCCAGCAAGGCCAGTTGGAGGCCTTGACACCAGGACAGTGCCTCATACAGGCCCAGCTCATGGATGTGCGCTGGGAAGGCCCAAAGGTCAGTGGTGGAAGCTGGAGAGCCTGTGCTAGCGGCATGAAGGGTCTGGCCAGCAGGCTGGGGATCTGAACTGCAGCCAAGAAGCAACCTTCTACATAAGAAGTTCCTCCTTTTCCCCACTCCTGTGCCACACCACCTTCCCTTCAACCCAGAGCATTACAGACCTTGATGTCTACAAGCTGAGACAAACACACCTTTCCTCCCTGAATTCTGGGTGTCAAGTATTTGTCCCAGCAATGAGCAAAGTAACCAAGGCATTAGGAGAGAGGTGATTTTGGCTTAAACCAGAGGAGCACCAGCAAGGTATTAAAAGGTCCTGGCTTTTGAAATAATGACAACAGGAATTGCCAGATAGCTTAGCAGATTAAAACACCTGCTTAGGCAGACAAAGAGACCAGGGGTTCGGTCCCCCACCTGCCATACAGCCCCACTCCCAGGACACACTGAGACAATGATTGAGACTGGGCATGGTGGTGAATGGCTGTAATCGCAGCTCTTGGGAGGCTGAAAACAGGAGGATCACTATGAATCTGTGTACATAGTGAGACCTTATAGACCCTGTACTGAACGATTTGAAAACCCTGAAATAATAGCAATAGATTGCCTAAGAAACTGGATAACTCCTTAGAGAGAAGACAATGAAAATGACTGCAGGATTTGGTCTGGCCTCAAGGAAGGTGTGGCATTACCTAAGGCTAGTGCAGATGTATACGGGCCAGTTCTGGAACACAGACCAGAAAACCAGTACCAGGGATGAAATCATCAAAGGAGATATTAAACTGGAATATGGAGTACAGGACCTTTGCAGATCTACGGCAGCTTATCCTACCATCACAGAAGACAGGAGGACACTGGTGGCTACAGAAGCCTGGTGAGTCCTGGACCACCCTCAGCACCTTCTTGGAAGCTTTGCTGAGCTTCAGTCCACACCCCCACTGGCTGTGGGAGCCTCGGAGATTCCTACCAGGCCCCGCCCCCCATCATGAGAGCCTTGAAGAGCTTCATCCCAGTCCCCCATTATCCCTGGAGACTTCCTGAACTGAGTTCGCCCCCCGTCTTCACCATTGTGAAAGCCACACTGGACTCCACAAAGCAGGAGCTTTGGTGAACCCACCTGCCGACTGGCTGAACCAAGCCCCGTGACCCTCCCCTTGCTGCTGAATGCAGGAGAGCATGGGGAGCTCCAAAACAAGTCAGAATGAAGGAAGAGATTCAACCTCAGCCCTCCAGCCCACCAAGAACAAGGCCAGGAGACAAGGACATAGAAGACCTGGGAAGCCACACACCTGAAATGCCTGAGATCGTGCCAACTGAAGTAGAAGAAACAACCTCATCAGGCTGCAGAGGAAATCAGATTAGAAATAATCTCTCAAGTAAAAAAAAGGAAATGACAACGGCCATGAAAGAATTGCTTAGCACATTTAAGGAAGGCACTGAGAAAACATAGAGGAGAATTAGAATGCATGAAATAGATTCAAACAGATGGAAATTAAAAATTCCAATGAAAGCTGGCAAAACTGCTTGAAGGAAACTGAAGATAGACTTTAAGACCTCGAAGACACCCCTGCCGCTAGTGATCGTGAAAGAAAAGATCTCTTGAAAAATAACAAGAAATCAGGAAATAATGCAACAGCTGCAAGATGACGCAAAGAAAAATACTATAAGACTGATAGCTATCAGTGAAGCAGCTGGAGTCAGTACAAATGACAGAATAAGACTGTTCGCAGAAGTAGTACCAAAATATTTCCCAAGCTAGGAAAAGAATCTGACATACAGTAAGTGAGGCACCACCGAGCCATAATAAAAATAAGTCTGCACTCAGGCACACAATAATCAAAATCCCAGAAATGGAGCAAAAGAACAGAATATTAAAAGCTGTTAGAAAAAAAAAACAACAAAAGGTCACTTATCATGGAAAGCCCATCAGAATCACGGCAGATTTCTCAACACAAACATCAAACCAAGAGGAGGTTGGAGTGAGATATTTCAGGTCATGTAAGAAAACAATTCCCAAGCCAGACTGATGCACCCTGAAAAACTATCTATCACATGTAATGGAGACATAAGATATTTCCACAACAAAGAACACCTGAAGACATTCTTGACCACTCCCTACAAGGAGTACTGACAGAGATTCTAGAAAGAGACAGGAAGGAGCACCATTTCAAGAACAACCACAGCAAGGAAGCACCAAGCAGAGCAAGCAATTAAACAGAGGGGGAAAAGTAGGAAGCCTACAGCAGGAAAACAACATAACAAAGACAAACCAATACATACGTTATAACCATCAATGTAAACAGCTTCAACTCACCAATTAAAGAAGCACAGTGGCAGAATGGATCAAGAAACAAAGACCAACCATATGCTGTATAAAAGAAACACATGTAACTCAAAGGAAAATTCATAGAAATTTTGAAAGTTAAAGGATGCAAAAAAAAAAAAAAAAAAAAAGAAGTACTCCATGTGACAGGAACCCAGAACAAAGGAGGTGTAGCTATTCTGGTTACTAACAATGTCAACTTCGAATCAAGAATAATTAAAGGAGATATTAAACTGATAAGAACAGATACTACACTTGATCTTAGCCAAAAGGCTGAGCTTTAGGAGGCTTAGATTCAATAACCTCCAACATCACAAGCTTCACTGGTGGCCCACTGCAATTGCAGAACATTTGACTGTGTATGTATCTGCTTCCTCTTAGTCCAGAGAGAAGTATATTCTTTTCCTTTTCTTTTTCTAAGCAACATCAATAGGGAGGAGGGTCACACCCACACACTGAACTCTGTAGAACGATTGCAAAGACAATATGCAATATGTCAACTTTCAAAAAAAAGGAAAGGGGAAAAGAAAACAAAAAAAGTAATGTTGATTTAAAAGGGTTAATGTTTAATTGTTTGATCTTATATACCTATATGTATTAATCTAAACTGATCTGATGATGAAAATATGTAACACAGCCATTGTTAAATTTAAACAATAAAAATATTTTTAAAAATTAAAGGAGATAAAGAAGGTCACCACGTATTTGTCAACAAAGAACTGCAATGGGAAGAGAAAGCAAGCATAAACATATACTCTCAGTGAGAAGCGCCCAACAATATAAGACAAATTTTAACAGACATAAAAAAATCAAATGAGCAATAATACAATTTTAATAGAGAATGTAACACGCCACTGTCTCAAAGAGATAGATCAACTAGGCAAAACAAAACAAAGCAAAGAAATAACGAAACTAAGCCAAACTTGTGAAGAAATGGACTTAGTAGACCTTTGCAGAGTGCTCCACCCAACAGGGTCAGAATACACATTCCTCTCAGCTAGACACAGGACGTTCTCCAACATAGATCATGTGCTAGTACGTAGAACATGCTTAAGCAAACTCAAAGGACATGAACTTATCCCATGCATATTATCTAACCATAGTGTAATGAAGCTGGAAATTACTGACAAAAGAAACCGCAAAAACTCCATGAACATGGAAATTAAATATCACCCTCTTGAGCAATCAGCGGGTCATAAATGAAATTAAAGAAGAAATTAAACAATATTTATAGTCAAGCAAAAATACAGATACAGCTTACAGGAAAGTGTGGGATGCAATGAAAGCTGTCTTAAGAGAGAAATTTACAGCTATAAATTCTAACATCAGGGAAACAGAGTGAGGGTTCCCTACCGTGGCACAGGATCAAGGTGAGGAGGATGCCGCGAGGGATCTTGAAATTCTCAAACTGTGCCTTAATATTTGCGTTGGGGAGAGTGGAGACAGATTGATGTGGGCAGCCACGGTATTGGAGCAGCTCAAGGGCCAGACTCCATTGTTTTCTAAAGCTGATCCACTGTCAGGTCCTTTGGCATCAGGAGAAATGAGAAGGTCACTGTCCCCTGCACAGTCCAAGGAGCGAAGGCAGAAGAAACCCTGGAGAAAGGCCGAAAGGTGCAAGAGTATGAGTTAAGGAAAAATAACTTCTCCGATACTGGAAACTTGGGTTCTGGAATCCAAGAACACATCGATCTGGGCGTCAACTATGACCCAAGCACTGGCATCTACGGCCCAGACTTCCGCGTGGTGCTGGGCAGGCCAGGGGTCAGCGTCACAGACAAGAAGCGCAGGACAGGCTGCACTGAGGCCAAGCACGGAGGCAGCAAGGAGGAGACCGTGCGTGGTTCCAGCGGAAGTATGATGAGGTCATCCTTCCTGGTGAATAAAGTCCCATTTCTGTTTAGAAGGCCACTAAAATGTTTTCAGTGAAGTGCGAAAAAAGAAAACAGAATGAGACCAAATAAACTAAGTTACATTGATCAGTTATCCTTTCTTCCTCTTTTTTTTTTTCAGTACCAGGGATCAAACTCAGGACCTTGTCCTTGCTAGACAGCTCTTAAGCCACGGAACCCTGGCCCAAGAAGTTAGCCTTTTGGAACAGAGACCATCAGTGGAGAAAGAATTTTGTTAGCTGTCAGCATTTAGATGCCATGCAGAGCTTTATGCCTAAGTGAAATAACCAGGGGAGTGACAGTAAGTAGGAAAGAAGTGTAAATATATTTCTCATTACATTCTTTTTCTCTTAGAGACAGAGTCTCACTGTGTAGCCCAGGCTGGCCTCAAATTCATGGAGCTCATCCCACCTCAGCCTTTTGAGCACTGGGACCGCAGACCCGTGCGGCCATGCCTGGCCCCCACTTTACTCTTATGCATCTTACTTTGTTTCACAATTTAAACCGGAATAGGCTTGCTGCTCATGGACTAACACAAAAGTTTAGTGATCTTGACAATCTGCATGTGATTACTTCAGATTTATTTTTGGGGTATCTTCCTAGTTGCTCTTGTTCAGCCCTATATTACCTCCTAACTGAAAATCTCATGTATGCTTTCAGTCAACCTCAGTGGGATAATGTGTGGGTGTCACAATGGCCA
>PVJA010022304.1:0-17399 GCA_004027025.1 Myocastor coypus
TCAGTCATCGTCAAGATGGACAACAGCCGAGACCTCAACATGGACTGCATTGTGGCTGAGATCAAGGCTCAGTATGATGACATTGCTACCCGTAGCCGGGCAGAAGCCGAGTCCTGGTACCGCACCAGGGTGAGTGGCTGAGGACACGTAATTCTTAGACACTTTGGTAAAGGGATATGATGAATCTATTAGGAGAGTCAGACAACTTGCACTTTGGAGTGTCAGGGCTGGCACGTGGTTGCACAAAGTAAGCACTGCGCAACTTTCCTAGTTTTCGTGATGTCCTAAATGAGTGGACGGTTGATCTTTTCTGAGCTTCATGAGCTTATCTGTTCACAGTGTGAAGAGATCAAGGCCACAGTGATCCGGCATGGTGAGACCCTGCGCCGCACCAGGGAGGAGATCAACGAGCTGAACCGCATCATCCAGAGGCTGACAGCCGAGATCGAGAATGCCAAGTGCCAGGTAAGGCCCACCCAGTGTCCCACAGCCCTATCTAAGCCCCATCAGTCTTTCTTCAGCCCATTTGCATGACTCACGTTCCTGCTTGGGGTCACTCGGGGTGAGATCTTGTGTCTGGGTTGTTTCCAACTGTGTGGCTCAGACTGGACACATCCAGTGAGGAACCAGGAAACCCATGGAGCATAACCCACCTCATTCTCTCCTGGGCCCCCAGAGCACCAAGCTGGAGACCGCGGTGACCCAGTCTGAGCAGCAGGGTGAGGCGGCCCTCAACGATGCCCGCTGCAAGCTGGCAGGGCTCGAGGAGGCCCTGCAGAAGGCCAAGCAGGACATGGCCTGCCTGCTCAAGGAGTATCAGGAGGTGATGAACTCCAAGCTGGGCCTGGACATCGAGATCGCCACCTACAAACGCCTGCTGGAGGGAGAAGAGCAGCGGTGAGCTAACCCAGGGTGTCATGAGCCCCCTCATAATCCTATCTTTGGCACAAACCCTGCTCTTTACCTTTGGCTGCCCAAAAGGGGACAACTCTACTTTAACACCTTCTGTATGTATGGGGAGCTTTAGTAGTACACAACACACCCCTTCAGAACTTTGGCTCCTAATCCCTTAATTATTGACCACCCCCATGACTTTAGGAAGCTCTATTTTGCAACTGAGGTGAATAAACTAATATCTCTTCTCTTCTCCACCCTCAGGCTATGTGAAGGTGTTGGTGCCGTGAATGTCTGTGAGTATTTGGGGCTCTGTATGGGGAGATTTGCTTTTGCGGGGGAGGGAGCACCTGGAGAGCATATTCTCAGTGAAAGCCCAACATATATATAATAGAAGAAATTGGGAGCCAAATGGGGTGGGGGGGATGTTTTAGAGTTGATAAGTGAAGGATCATCTGCAGATGCCCTGATTTTAATCCCATTGCTCACAGATTGGGCAAGGGTGTTCCTTAAGAATGGTTTGCTAAAGGCCATGGAAATAACTTAGTGGCATAAGCACCTGCCTTGCAAGCACAAGGTCCCAAGTTTGTTCCCTGGTACAGAAAAAAAAAAAAAAAAACGATTTGCTCCCCTACCTCCAATTTTGGTGGTACTGGGGATTGAGCCTGGAACCTTCACACTGAGCCTTCCTCAGTCCTTTTGGGGGGTTCGGGGGTTAACTGGGCATCAAACTTATAACCTCACACTTGCCAGGCAGGCACTGCACTGCTCAGCTATATCTCCAGCCCCTACCTGCAATTTTCACTTACTTTCCTGATCCGCAGGTGTCAGCAGCTCCCGGGGCGGTGTCGTGTGCGGGGACCTCTGTGTGTCCGGCTCCCGGCCAGTGGCAGGCAGTGTCTGCAGTGCCCCTTGCACTGGAAACGTGGCAGTGAGCACTGGCTTGTGTGCACCCTGCAACTCTGGTGTATCCTGCAAAGTGGGCTCCTGTGGCATCAGCTCCTTAGGCATTGGCTCCTGCACCAGCAGCTGCAGGAAGTGCTAGGCCCCAGCTCTAACCCAGGCCTGAACCTCTCCACATGTCTGGCTTTGCCTGCCCAACCCAGGGCCCTAAATCATGGGCATGGGATTTCTGTGTGATCCTCACTAATGGGCTTGTGCTGCACTGGGATGGACTACTCCAGAAGTCTCCTTGGAGCCCACAGAACTGGTGCTCAGGGACAGCCAAAACAAGGGCCAGAGCCATCTCCTGGGCTACCATGGGCTCAGTCACTTGAGCTCCCAGCCTTTCCTCTTCCTCCCCTGCCTTCTTTATTTCTGCTTTGCTTTGTGATTCCAATAAATCAATGTAGCTAGCCCTGTGACTTGTTTGTGTCTATGTTAATCTTCTGAGGGGTCACAGTGTAAGAGTGTCCTCAAAATCACAGGGTGCAGAAAGAGACCCAAGCTTGGGGCCTCTCTCCCTTGGCACATAGCAGTCAAACTAAGTTCAGGCTTGTGGTAGGTCCCTACATGATATAGTGTTATCCACATGACCTTAGCAATTTTATCCAAGCAACCTTAACAATACACACTGCAGATGAAAGAATCAGAGATCTATGTAGTCACTGTGGCTTGAATCCTGTGTGCATCTCCAGTGTTCATGCTACCAAATCACAGAAAATAGCCTGAGTACAACTATAAACTGATGATTAATGAGTATTAAACCCTTTCATCACTGAAAGCTTAAGAAAACATTGCTCCTTGATTGTTTTGGTAGGGATGACTGAGTAATTTATTGGAATTCTTTAAGGCATGAATGTATGAATAGTATTTAAAGTTTCAAAAAGCCTTTGCCATGGCTTTCCTTTCTTAATGGAGTCCCTTTGAGGCTCAGAGACCTGCCGTTGCTAATGCAATGCCTCAAGGACAGAAAATAGCACTCAACAACAAAAAAAAAAAAAAAAAAAAAACCTGAAAGCCCAAGTCCAAAGCTGGACTCTATTTCCTCCCAGCTTAGCAAATTTGAATGATGTCCTTACCCTTTCTGTGCCTGTTTCCACATCTCTAAAACAAAGGTGATAAAGAATACCTACCTCAAAGTCAGTGGGAAGATTAAGCAATTTCATGTGTATGAAATACTGCTTGGCCACAAATCATTATCTGTATTTATTGTTAGCATTTTTCATTTTTTAATGTAGAGTAGATATGTCTTTGGGACAGAACCAGGACCAGGGCCAGAACCAATCTTTTATTACATTTTTATCCATGATCAGAAATGTAGTCACAGAGGGAGTCTCCTTTTCTAGAAGGCCACTGTGCTCCTTCATACAGGAAAATATTCACACAGCACTAACTAGGTCATTATAGCAGGAAGAATCTCTAAGCTCCCAATCCAAGGCCTGGAAAATATAGCACAAGTAGAAGCCCGCCAAAGGGTACCAGAGGTAAAAATGCTCAGAGTATTCTGAAGTGGTTCTTATAAGGAGTAGAATCAAGCCAAGTTTCTCAGCTACCTCTGGAAGAATCATGAGAGCACCGACAAGTTCCAGAAGGTTAGCTTGTTCTAGCCAACCCTCTGTGCTTGCCATGGCACAGCTGACAAGCAGGGTCTGTGTCCAGAGTCTGATCCTGAAGGCCAAGCACCAGTTCCAACCTTGATCCTTCTCCAGCGCAGAAGCCAGCTGCAACTCCAATCCCGAGGGACCTCCTGCCTACATCAACTATGACCTGCATGCCTATTTTGCTGCTCTTGTCATTCCTGATGGACCTTCACGGCCTCCAGAACTTGGTGCACCCTCATAACTTCTCTAAGCTCTGCCCCTCTCCTCCTTCCTACTCTAGCTATGCAGTGTTTGTCTTCCTTTTTCCACTCCTGGATGAACTAGACAGAAGAACAAGGGTGAACCCATCAAACAGAGTGCCCACATCCATATAGGTAAAGCAAACGGAATTCCTTGTCATGTAACCTTTAGCAGGTAACCTCCCCAGTGTATTTAGTAATAGAATAAAATGTTTGGGCTACAAGGCTGTTAAGGTCCCTTGCCAACTTAAAAGCTCTATTCTTTGTAGGAGATGTGGGACAGGACTAGGAGTTGCAAGAAAAAAGGAAATGCAGAGCCCCACCTGCAGCTATGCTATGCAGATACATGGTGTCTTGTTTACCCATTATGTGTAGCTCATGCCCACAGATTTCTATGTGTGCCTAGAACAGGATGACTACCTCCCAATGTATGCATATCTCCAGGCAGCTGTGTGGAAGCACGTGAACATGTGTGACTGTGAGATTTCTATATATATGATTATACCCATGAGGTGTGTATATGTGTTAAGGAGGACTAGTGGTCATGTGTGGATGTAAGTGTGAGTATAATGTGGATTTGTGAGTGGACCCAGGCATGCTGGTTTCGCAAAAGTCATAGGAGAAAGCAAGTGCTAGGTGGTAGTTGTGAGGGGCCAGTGCTATCAGACGTCATTCTGGGAGATGCTTTCTGTTGTTGTCCCAACCCTTTGGGCTAGCCTACCTACAGTCGCTCTGTTACTCTAGCACCAGAATGGACAGAGGAAGGCCATCTGCTATTAGACCTTGTTTAACCTTTCAAGTTGGTCAAGGTCAGGAATATAGTTCAATGGCACAGTGCCTGCCTGACAAGGTCCTGAGTTCAATTTTCAGTACTGAAAATAAATATTTTTTTTTAAAATAAAGTTGTCCAAAAATATTTCCAAGGCTAGGGAATCAGCTCAGTGGCATAAGTGCCTGCCTGGTAAGCACAAGGTCCTGAATTCAATCATATATATATATATATATATATATATCCAAAGGGCTGGGATATAGCTCAGTGAAAATCACTTGCTTAACGTGTGCAAGTCCCTGCCTTTGATCCCCAGCCCTCCAAAAAAGCAAACTTCCAAAGCACTCCAGTAAATATATGTTTTAAGCGTTCTCCACATAGCAATATCTTTAGTTCTCAAACTAGCTTATAATCGACATTACTCTATTTTACAGATAAATTTGGCTCAAAAGCATGATGTAGGGGGAAAAAAGAAAATGACTTCACCATCTAGATCTTGGGTCTGATCCGGGCTGGGACTGAAGCCTGAAACAGGTGAAGAGTTTGGTCAAGATTAGTACTTAGACGCCATAAAAGACTTGCAAAGGGTTATTTAGGTTGAGACATGCAAGGCTCAGGATATCCCAGGACACACAGACCTCCCTGGACCACAAAGCCTCAACCTCTCACATCTATTCTATGGCAGGCCCTAGTGCTAGAGTAGAAAGTCACCACCCTGGGGGTCTCAAATAGAGATGTAGACACAGCTGAGTTAGCATCTTGCATGTTGAATGCTCTGAGTATGAGACAATTGTGTGGAGCCAACAAAAGCCGGGCCCTTGTTGTTCCCTAATGCTGAGCAACAATGACTAAGCTGGTGACAGTTCTGCTCCCTTCAAAAGTCACTTCTACTCACAAAGTAGTAAATGGGCTGGTGACCAACTCTCCATAAAAGCACCCAGCACTTCTCTTCCACCCTAGGCTGGAATGTGGCCTATGGCCAGGGAAGCCTCTTAGAAAACAGATCCCCAAACCACAAACATTGCTGCTGGCCCACGTGGCCCTGACCCAAGAAGAGACTTTAACATGACCCTAAAACCCTTGGGATCTCTTGAGCTGGCATCAGGCAAGTCCAAGTTTAAGGTTTGGAAAGGGAAAAATCAGGTAGTCAGGGCCGGCCAAATAGCTCAGTGGATTAAAGCATGTACAAGCAGGCACAGGGGCCAGGGCTTCGATCCCCAGGCCTACCCTGCCAGCCCCCCGCCCCAGGGCCTGCTGAGCCAGCAGTTGAGACTGGGCATAGCGGTGCACGCCTGTAATCCCAGCTCTTGGGAGGCTATAAACATGTGAGACCCTGAACACCCTGTAGACCCTTCCCTAAAATACCAAAATAAAATAAAATTAAAAATCAGGTAGTTAGCCCTCTGTACAAAGCCTGTAGAATGCACACTACCAAGGCTCCCTGCAAGTCTTCAGTGCTTTTTCTGTCTATACTTCCCACAAATTCCCTGCATTGAAATGCTCACTGCAGCAGGAACTGGAAAAATGGGCCCTGAAAAATCATAAGATTTCACTACTTCCTAGCAAAATACAAGGAACACACAGCTGGGCTCCAGCATCTGGCAGAGGTGAGATTTGCATTCACACAGATATTTGGCCTGAAAATACCCTCCAAAATACCGATATCCTCCCTGGTTCCACCAAAAAAAAAAAAAAAACCAATATCCTGGGTGTTCGCCAGTGTTGGTCACATAGGGATGACAGGATCCCAGCAGGGCCATGAGCCCTAGCCCTCAGCCATGTGGTCACTTGCCAGCCAAGTTTCAGTCCCATTCCTTTTGCATGAGACAACTTTGTTTATCCAGGAAAGGGGCCTTTTGTACGCCTGTTCTCCAGGCAGAAGTGCAGGAAAACATGGTGCACACTCTAGCACTGGAATACCTTAAAAGGTAAAGCCAGGTGCTCTGGCAAATGAGGAACCTTAGCCCCACCCAGGAGCCATGCACTGATGATGTAATCCTCTGTGCAGCAGAGGATGCGGGAGCTCACTGAGCAGAAGCTGCACTGAGGCCTGTGTCACAAGGAGTCTAGAAAGCAGGCCTTGCTCTAGTCACCCCATCCTCAGGCCATCCTGTCTAATGCCCCAAAGTTCAGTAGTCTTGTAGAAACTCAGACCAAATTCCAAGCAGATCTGGAAGCAGAGCCATCCATGCCTCTCTTGCTATGGCACAGGGCTCCTCTCCCCTCCTCAGGTCACCTGCTAACCCAGCACACATACCAGGCACCCAATTGTGCTGTGGTCCCTACCCCACTGGCAAAGGAAATTTATCCAGCCAGGGCACTGACCTCAAGTGCCTTGTCAGGTAAGCAGGAGGCAGCAATCCACTCTCTCCTCGTCCTGGTCTGTTCCTTGTTTCTAGGCCAGAGACATTGCCAGACAGCTAAATCTAGAGGGTCTCCTCACAGCTGTGTCCTTGGGACCAAGCACTACACAGGACCCTCAAGGTCATTCAAAAAGTGTTTGTACAGGAGAGAGAGAGAGAGACAGAGAGAGAGAATGTCCTGAGGCCCTCTGCTAGAAAACCTGATGTAGACCCACCCTCAACCTATTGTCTGAATTTTCTCAGCCCTGACTCTCCCTTTCAGTCCTAAAGATCCCACTTGTATAATTATCAAGTCACCCAAACCAGGACCCCACCACATGGGACCCCACTACCAGCAGAGTGTTGCTCCAAGGTATAGTTCCTGCCCCAACCTGCCAATGAGGCCTCAAAGCATGGGGCTCCAGAAAGTACTCAGTTCAAATACACTGACAGCAGAGTTACAGCAGAATTTTTTATTGAAAAGGAGGAGTCTCTGGAAAGGAAGGGTAGGGCAATTCAGAGGAGCAGGACGCTGGGTCCTGGTAAACCTCAGAGCCCTCTTTAGTGCTGCCAGTCCCCGGGCTGTCTCCCTAGGGCTCGATCCCACCATTCTGCAAGCCGGGATGGTGGGTAGGCTGGAGAGGTTAAGTGAGAGGTAGCTCCACAAAAGAGGGTATCTGAGACAAGAGGTCAAGTTTTCATGGTAAACACTGGGATTCCTGAAAGCAGTCAGCATCCCGGAAGCAGCTCAGTCCCTCTGCAGACAGGGAGCTGCAGAGCGCGCAGCCCCCGCTGGGAGCGCTCGTACCCAAGGTACTCTAGCCGGCTCCGGGCGCGAGCGGCGGGTGGGGTCGGAGGAGGAGCTCGGCCTGCGGGCCCGAGAGCTGCCTCGCACCAGGTGGAGAGCAGTGTAGGAAAGTCGGAGCCCTTCCATTCCCACCTAGAGGCAAAGAGCCGCTACACGCTTCTCCAAGGGCCTGATGCATAGACCGACCCGCCCTGCTACATGGAACGGAGTGCATATTACCCCCAAGGGAATAGATAAGGGCCCTTCCCCAATACACTCAAAGAATCTCCCCCAAGAGAAAAAAATAGCACCACAAAAAAAAAAAAAAAAAACCCACCACGAACTGCACAGAGGGAGTCATAGAAACACAGAGGGGAGAGGGGAGGGCAATGCATAAGAGGATGATGTAAGATCTGAGCACTCTGCCCAAGCTTCAAGTGTGTCCTTACCCACACTCCTAGCCGCCAATCCCATTTCAAACCTGTGAGGAGGGAAAAAAGCTGGTAAATGACACTATCCACTAGGTTGGGTGTTCTACATTCTGCAAAACAAATACCCCTGACCTTTCTGGTCAGGCAGAGAGTCCACCATCTGGCAATCTCCGTGGGTCCTTGGTTCCCAAGTCCTTCCAGATCTTTCCATTCAGTCCCTCCTGCCTCTGTTTTAAGGCAGCTCCCTTTGGCTGATGAACTCTTGGAGGAAAGAGAAGGCGAGGGATCTGCGTTTTGTTCACCTAACCTGATGGGGAAGGTGAGCCCAGGCCACTCCACTGTAAAGGAAACTGCAACGGTGACAGCTGTATTATTTGAGGCATGTTGTTAAAGCCTACACCATCACCTTCCACTGTTCCCTTGAAGATGTCTTTGTCCTGAGCTGAGACTCAGGGTCCTGGTCTATAAAGGGAGGATAAATAGCTGTTTCCTCCCAGTCTTTTGGGAGATCATCAGGAGAAACATGATGCAATGTGCCTGCTGCCTGGTGGGGTTCAGCCCTCTCCTCTGCTCTGCCTGCCTGGGACACAGCTCATACTGGCCACCCTGGATGCCCCACAGCTGTCAATGGTGAAAGTCAGGCTCTATCTGTTCATTTAACACTGACTGTATCCCATGCCTGGAGGTAAGAAAGAGGTAAAAAGTACTGTTGCCGCCACCAGCTAAGCTTTGGTCCCTATGCCTCTCTCAAGCAACAGACTGCTCCTGTTGTCTGACTCTGTGAATGAATAACTTCACAGGTGCCAGAGGTACACATTAGCTGAGCTTTCTTGTCCAAAAAGCTATAAGATAGTGGGGAAAACTGGCTGCAAGAGACCAAATCATGGATACCCAGGTGAGCTCTCATGCACAGCCATCAGAAGCTCTTCTCAGCCCTCTCCTGCTCTCCTCCAGCAGCTTGCAGTAGGTGACAGTCTCCACATCCAAGCCCAGCTTGATGGTCATGAGTTCCTTGTACTCTTGCAACTGTCTCTTCCACACGCTGCTTGGCCAGCTGCACAGCGGCATCCAGCCAGTCCAACTTGTCCTTAGGACTGCATGAGGCCTTCTGCCTGAAGAGCTATGAAGCCCCCAGATCATTCTAGTTCACAAGACTGGGGTGATGGAAAGACCAAGGACAGAAGGAATCTCCTGGCCCCTACTCGTCCAGTCCACCTCCAAGGATCCAGAGGCTGGAGGAAGAGGGAGGGTGTGGAGATTATCTACAGTTGCAAAGAGTGAATAGGCCTGTGTCTAGACCACAGAATTCAAAGATCTGCCACCCTCTGCAGTCCAGACAGGGATCTGGGGCCAGCCTCTGTGATGGCTGAGAAGGGGCTGTTCGCAAGCTGGCAAGATGACATCCTTCATTTCAGTTAGGATCAGGAAGGCATCAAGTGCTCCTTGGCAAGTAATCCTGGGATTAGTGTTTAATAAGAAAACCTAACAGCTTTTATCTTACCTGGTAGGGTTCTCTGAGAACAATAGAAATAAGAGCATTTATTTGCTTTGGTGAGATGGGCCTGCTGCTTGGTCCATCAGAGTAGCTGGCACTGGCCGGACACAGAACTGTGACCAGCAGCCCATCCGCCCACTCTGCCACCACTGGTGCTTGAACAGCCCATCGCCCTCAGAGTCACCACTGCATGGACAGGGCAGACCCCACACCAACTGTGACTATCCTTGAAGCCTAAGTCACATGCATCAAGCTTCACATGCAGGGGTGGAAGGTTTGGGAGGAAGAGCACTTAGGAAAAAGAAATCATGCCTAAAAATCCTCTTTTCTAAGTTCTAAGGCCTGAGTCACAAATACAGATGCCTGCAGGATCCTGCCTGGCTGTAAGGCTCCAAAGGTGAAGGCCAAATGCTAGACATATCAGTAGGACCTAATTCATGGATACAGGGAAATATGCTGTCTGCCATGTCCCTGAAATCACAAGGACATCTTCTCATGTCTTCATTCTTTTACTTCTCTGGAGACATGGGCACAGTGCATTTTCTCTTCCACAAGGTAATGAAGCACAGTCAAGGTGATGTTGGAGGCCAAAGGACCTTCTGTCTAGGAGCCCAACAATGCGATAGGGAGCAGTGAAGATGGTCGCACATCAAGCAGCTGCCACCATAAGAGACAATAGAGGAGATGGAAGCTTTTCTGCCTCTCTAACCAGATATTAGCATGTGGGAGTTATACTGTCAGGTTTCATATTTTAAAAGCTGGGATTCCAGGTAAGGCCTTGCAATTTTTGAAGATGAACTCATAATTAATGCTGAGTAAGACATTTAAAAATGTGCACACACCTATAAAAAGGCAATGCACAAGCAAGCATATACATTCACACACATTTGCTACACATTCATCATTCACATAAAATACATGTGGAGCCCTAGGCAGGCGTGATATACATGTACAGCCACTTCCTGTGCTCAGACAGTCACAAAAAGAAGCTCCAGGGACTAGGGAGATAGCTCCATGTCACAAATGCTTGCATGGCAAGTGCAAGGTCATGAGTTCAAACCCCAGTCCCAGAAAAAAAAAAAAAAAAGGAGAAGCTCCAGAGTTTCTATCCAAATGATTGGGAAGAAGGTCTGGAATAGTTGTCATAAACAATGAGGACCCTCCCACATGCCCCCTTCACCCCTCCCCCACTCCCTTGCCTCACCTGACCCTTGATGCCATCCACCTTCATGGTCAGCTGCTGGATGGCCTGCTTGAGCCTGTTCAGAACCTCCTTGCTGTGCCTGGAGCTCTGGCTGTGCTTCTGCCCCACTGCCTTTATCTCCTCACAATGGGGCAGGGTCAGCAGAATACAGCAGTGGTCAGGGAAAGAGGGAGCAGGCACAGCTCCTGTGCACCCCACCACCACCACCTGCTCTCCACAGAGGACCATCCTGTGAGATGGAGATGGTCCTGCTCTCCCAGGGCTTGCTGGGAGAATGATGTGCATTCTAGTGCCAAGTGTAGAGGTGCCAAAGGCAGCCTACGCTTGGGCACACTGAGCAGCAGGGAGGGAAACAAGCTTCTGAAGTGACCTTTAGGACTGGCTTCTGCTAGGGGTAGGAGTGTTCAACTGTGGGAAAACATTTCAATTTACCACATATGAGCAAAACTAATACAAAAAGCATTTGGTAAAATTCAACAATGACTAATTTTTATAAGACTTTAAAAATCCAGAGATATGAAAAAAAACCCTTAATTTGCTGAATGTTATGAAGCAGAGCCCAGAGACAGGCAGTCAGATACCAGATCCTTCCCCAAACTCCAAGCTGCCATAGTGAGTGCCATCTACCACCAATGGAATCAGAGGATCTTCTGCACTTCACACGCCATACCAGCCCAGGCATGATGACACCCACACAGGGCCTGATACATTTCCAAATCTTTCACTGTCCCTCTCTCCCACAACCACCTGTGTTGCAGACCAGGTGGATGTGGCAGGCTCTATGCTCTCCACAGGCTGAGTGCTCATTCCACCCACCACAGACAAAGGAGGAGGGACCAGAGAGAGACATCCCACTAGGCAGTGCTGAAACAAACTGCGTTTGAAGCTCATGTTCTCTGCTCCATGCCCTGAGGGACAGATACAGTCACACCTGTCCCTCCGCCCAGAGAGTGGGCACTGCGCACTGCAGCCCCACACAGATCTCTCTGTAGGGCAGGTGGAATGCAAGCAGACTGCAGAACACCATCTCCCACAGTGTCTGCTATGTCCCCACTGCCCGCCCTCCTCTGCTCCACTCCTCAGATGTTGTAGACTCAGCAACCAGACTTGCACCAGGTGGCTCCAGCCCTTCCCTCCTAGGCCACAGGCCTCACCATGATGACAGCAGCAGCTGCAGTCTCCTCCAACCCTCTCTCTCAAGCACTGAAGCCCAGCTCCAGCCCAAGGAACTCCCAGAGACCTCAGAGGCCTCACTTCCTGAGGGCTTTGTGACCTCACTTTGTTACAACCACAGAGTTCTGAATCAGAAGTCTTGGGGGCAGGGAATGGAAGGAAGCCAAATGTGAACCTAAGTGGGCAAAAGACTGGAGATGACATCTCCCAGAGCCAGTAGGAAATCCGGATCTAAACTGGGGGAGGGGAGCAGGAACAAGCAAGTACAGGCTGCTGTGGGCATTTTTCATCTGTTTTATAAAGTTTTTATACATGCAAAAGAGCCTCTATGGCACACATGTAGGGATCTGAATAGCAACAATGGTAGAAGAAATCTTTGCATCCCTAAGCGACTCTTGCAAGAAATCTTCGCATCCCTAAGGACGCAATACTATCCATTTCTGACCCTGCCAAATCCACAAAGTCACCACTGTCTTTTTTTTTTTTTTTCACCAAGGATTGAACTCAGGACCTTTGTGCTTGCCAGGCAGACACTTATGTCACTGTGCCAACTCCCTGACTGAGTAACCACTGTCTTAAGATTTTATGTTAATCATTCTCTTACTTGGTTACCATGTGTATATCCCCAATCGTGTGCTGTCTATCTTTAATCCTTATGTAGCTGCATTTGTATGCTTCCATGACTTGTTTCCCTCACCCAGCATTCTAATTTAAGACTCAACCCTTTTTAATGTATGTAACTTTAGTTTTCAGTGCTGTATAGTAGAACAATTTGTCCATTTTTCTATGAGTAAAAAAAAATAAGTGGTTTTTGTTTCCATTGTCAACAAACAATACTACTAGTAATTTTTTTTGCATATGTTTGCTGACATATTTTATCAAGAATTTTTGAATATGCTGGCTATAAGACTCATTTTTTAAAAGAATTCAAAATAATATACATATTTTATATCATAGGTCACCACCTACCTACATACACTCACACAAGCAGAAATTAGTTTCATGAAAAATTACCCTTTCTGTCTACAGTGGCTTCTGTTCTAACCAATCACCTTAACACAGCTTTTCACTTTTAATTCATGGCCATATGGCTTAGTTTCATTTCTTATAAATAACCTATTGTTTTTGTTATTTAATAATATAATGACAGGACTGGCAATATAGCTCAGTGGCCAGCAAGGCATGTGGTGCAGGGGATCAACCCTGCTCCCTGCGCTTGCCTAAGTAACCACTTAGTGCACTGAGCTAACTCCCTGGCCTAGAGTGTGTGATTGTGGCAGTGCAATGCAAGGATTAAGGAGGCTGGGATTAAAGATGGATGATTACTGAATTGGTCCATTCATTGGATCAGCACTGCCCCAGTCCACTGGAATTCTCTCTCTCTTTCTCCTCTCCTCTCCTCTCCTCTCCTCTCCTCTCCTCTCCTCTCCTCTCCTCCTCTTCTTCTCTCTCTCTCTCTCTCTCTCTCTCTCTCTCTCTCTCTCTCTCTCTCTCTCTCTCTCTCTCTCTCTCCAGCAAAAGAGCTCAGCAGACTAACCACCTGCTTAGGCAAGTACAGGGACCAGGGTTCAATCCCCAGGACCTCATGCCACAACGGGCCTGCTCCAGACGTGGTGGTGCACGCCTGTAATCCCGGCACTGGGGAGGCTGAAAACAGAAGGATCACTATAAGTCTGAGCTGTGTGGTGAGACCCGGTACCAAATACATCAATTTAGAAAAAAAAAAAAAAAAATCTCTCTCCCTCCTTCCCTCACTCCCTCCCTCTGCCTCCCTCTCTCCCTGTCTCCCTCCCTTTCTCCCTCCTTCTCTCCATCTCCCCCCCCCCATTGATTTTGTGATCTTCCACTACCTTGAACACTTGCCCTCTGCCACAAACCACCCTTCCTTGCAGTCAGCCAATTATGGACTGAAACCTCCACAAACTGTAAGCTAAATAAACCTTTTTTTCTTTAACTTTGGGTGTCAAACTTTTTTTCAGGTACTATGTAGTATAATTTATTGGTCTTTTATTTCAAACATTTATGTGTCTTAAAAATCCTGCCCTATACCAAGTTCAGAAAAACATTTTCCAATTTTTTTTCTCCTAAAGGTTTTTAAGGTTTTAGAAATTTAAGATTTTAATCATTTTAGAGTTGATTTCTTATAATGCTATTTTTCATGTGGATAACCAACGCAGTGTAATTCTTTTCCCTACTGATCTGCCCACAACTCTGTTATGCATCAAGTTTATGTGTGTGTGTGCCTTATATTAATTGTGTTGTTTATCAAACTTTATACGTACAAATGTATGACTTGGGGTTCTCTAGAAGAATAAAATCAATGGAAAATATACCTTTAATTATGCAAGGGGAGTTATTAAGCAGCCTCAAAAGCATCAGAAGAGAAAGAATCCACAGTGGCCATCTGCACGCTAGAGGGCCAGAAGGTCCAGTAGCTTCCCAGCCCAATAAGACAAAAGCTGCAGAGCAAGAGACCTAGGATGTAGCCCCAGTCCAAGGTGGAAGGCCTGAAAGAATGCTATAGAGGCCCTGGTGTGATTCTGCCCTGGAAGGCTGCAGGACAGGGAGATGGACCTCCAAAGCCCATAGCAAGAATTGGAGCTCTTCCTAAATGGGCACCCTTATATCTTTCCTTTTTGGTTAGGCTGTAGGCCCAATGGTTGGTGCCACCCAGCTCCAGAACAGATCCTTGTCCCTTGTATATACTGACATACCTGTCATTCATCTACAGATACACCCAAAAGTGTGCTTCACTTATCTGCTAGGCATTAAACAATCCAGTGAAGTTAACAGATTATGAACACATACATACCCACACACATGTTTTTCTTGCATTGGTTAATTTGTTCATTCCTTTGTGAGTACTATGCTGTCCTAATGACTATAACTTTATATTATGATCTCTGATGAAGAGAATACAATAGACGCTGTGAAAGGGAAAGAATCTGTTTAAGGCAAAGGAAAAGTGGGATGAGGAAAAGAACAAATGTAAGAAGAAAGGAAAGATAGAGATAGATAGATAGATAGATAGATAGATAGATAACAGATAGATGACAGCTTGGATAATTGTACTGCTGATTTTTACTGGTCTTTTTTAAAAAAAAAATACAGGCAATTTTATTTTTTAAATTATAAAAAATACAGTCTAGTCCATACAAGAACAATTCCATTCATTTCAAAATAATAGCTTGGAGAAAGTAATTTACAGATATTCAGTTATTGCTACTTATATACAACTTCTATTTGAGATTGTTTTCCACAATGGAAAGGGTGATATTTTGGAATTTTTTTATTGATGCTAAAGCTATGGTTTAAAAAAATCTAAAATAATCGTATCACCTTTGAGTAGAATACTATGATGTATAAAGTTTGATCATTTAAAAAAAATGTGTGGTTTACATATCAGTTTCAACCCCTTCTATTTAAGTCTATTTTGGTAACATCAGAATTACAGTATATAACTAGGCAAGACTAAATGAATTTAATAAAAACATTAATATTGGTTGTAATACATAAACAAAGATGGCACATATAGCTTAAAAACATTACAAAATTTCAAAGACTATTAAGTTTTGTCCAAAATCAGAGCTAGGATTTTTCTTCAGGAGCATAGACATAAAATTATTTTGTTCTTTTGAAAGTTATTATGATGACCTGTTGTTCTGTTTTCCCTTTTAAAGAAGATGGTTTGGTCATATAATAGTGTTTTCTTTTTTTTCTTTTTTTTTTTGTGGGACCAGGGATTGAACTCAGGCCCTTGCACTTGCCAGGCAAGCACTTATTCTACTGAGCTATCTCCCCAGCACCTCATATAATAGTGTTTTTTTAATAGTAGTGTTTTAAAGCAAATCTTTTTGTCCAATGCCATATGGAAGATTAAATCACAAATTTCAATTGAAATAATGGATGATACAGCTGACAGTACAAAATACATGGTGGGAAATCACTCATTTTGGGGTGGGTAATACATAGAAGTCTATGGTCCTGAAGTTTATGTGGAAGATGTACAAGTTAGAGGGTAACAAAGATAGAGGAACAGCTTTGTTTCTAACTTTACTGTTAGACTCTGTCAAGTCAGGCTTATTCCTAACAAATTTACCCCATAAGTTCTTGAACAAATGTAGATGTGCTAATAACAATTCTGATAATTCTGTCATATGCTGATTACAGAACCTTTGAAGAAGTTAGAAAACGAGCACCAAACTGTTACCATTTGGTCACCTTCTGCTTATTTTTGTCTTTAACCTTTGAGTTTTGCATTTGTCATTCTCTCATTACAAATACTAGTTCTACTACTGCACATTCCCTACATATAAAGACTTGGAACTGCCAAGAAAAATGTTTTTTAAGTTTTGCTTTTGAGCAATGAGGTATCAACAAATGAGGTATCAACAGAAAATAATTTTCACCTTTCTCATTAATTCACTTGATAAGAAAACATGTCAGCATAAAACAACATCAAAAAAGACTTATTTCTCACTAAAACAAATAAAAAATTTAGTTAACATAAAAAGACTATTTAACATATCTACACACAATTTCAGTTTGTCAGAGTATTTAGACAAACCTAAACTGAACTGATTTGAAAAGGTTATACTTGTATATTAAAACTCCTGTATGAGTTTTGACAGAAAATAGGCATGCATTTTACCACAAAGATAATAACCAACAAAATTTTACTTCCTCCCAGAGTGTTATATTGTGTTAACATCCGATTTACAAAAGGATTTTTGCAATCGTGTAGGTTCACAGTGAGTATGCTAGTACCGCAATCATATGTTTAGTTTTACTTTGAACATCATCAATGGAATGTATAGAAGGCATGTCAAAAACTAGCATTAAAGCTCTTAAGGGCAATAATCCAAACTGGCAGTTAATACAAAATGTGCTACATAGAATAAGAAAATATTGAAGAATTTTAGATTCAGAGCATACTGAGTTATAGTGCTTTTCCAATGAAATTAATGAATTTCGATTCTGTTGCTGGACCTAAAGGACCAAAAAAATTGACTCTTGCCTTTTACTTACTTATCCCAGTCTTGAAAACGGAAGTGATCACTTGCAATCTTCCACATGGTGCCATTAAGAGTGGCTTGAGCTCTCAGCAGGAAGTTCTGGTTGGAGTAGTGTTGTCTGTTTCCATCAAATTTCACGGTGCCACTGGTCACCACAAGAACTGTATTCTGAGATGGTGTAGCTCGCTCATTAACTGGTTGGCAACCTAACATATTAACCTGGAACTCACTAGAAGGCAACATCTCAAAAAAATGCATTTAGGTCATCCAGACCTGTAACAATATTTGTATTCCATACTAAAGTGGCTTTATCCAGATACAGCCTGGTAAGTGCCCTTCCTCTTTTGTCCATTGTCTCATAATAAATATTGAAAAATTCTTCAGCAGCTTTGCACCCTTGGTCTGCATAAGTTTTAAAATCCACAGCCATGGCCATCAGAGAGCCTGAAAAGTTCTTTCCAGCAGTGGTGATGTCATTGCGTCCTCCCGGCTATGGAGCTTGTGGCT
>PVJA010022304.1:17499-34567 GCA_004027025.1 Myocastor coypus
ACTGTAGCAAAATTACAGTTTTGAAGTAGCCACCAAAATTATTTTTTGGTTTGGGGTC
Source organism: Myocastor coypus (assembly GCA_004027025.1). Lineage (NCBI taxonomy): Eukaryota > Metazoa > Chordata > Mammalia > Rodentia > Myocastoridae > Myocastor > Myocastor coypus. The sequence continues at coordinate 17,558 of PVJA010022304.1, forward strand.
ACCGCAACATGAGGAACTGTATTGCAGGGTGTCTTAGTTACTTTTTACTCGTTTCTGAGACAAATACCCAACACTCAAGATGAAGGAAGGAAAGGTTTATTAGCTCACAGTTACTGGAGGTTTCAGTCCATATTTGGCTGGCTCAAGGCTGAGTGAAACAGGCCAGAGAGCATCCAGCTCATGACAGTGGAACAGCAACAAAATGGTGGCAGAGGCAGCCAACCAAACAGGGCAGCAGAGCAACAGCTCTAGTCTGTCTCTCTGTCTCTCTTTATATTCCTATCAGGCTGTCTGCCTTAGGATATCAGCCCTAGACCACACCCATAGTCCCAGCCCTACTCAAACCAATAATCCCATCAGTACTGAAACACATAATCGCAGTGACTCATGAGTTAAATCTCAATCTATAGAAGTCCCCACCCAATGACTACATGAGGCTTTGTGGGGACAACTAGACATAAACCATAACAGCGTGATTCTATACAAATGAGACTCCAGACCCAGCTGTACCAGGCTCCCACCTATACTAATCGCTCCTGGTTTGCCTTCTGCAGGGCACCATCCAGCCCTGTCAGGCTGCATTTGGCATCATTGAGGTCACTGTGGCCTCTAACTTGGAGTTCTGGTGGCCCAGGACAAAATGAAGTGCTTATGGCATCTGGCCTTTCAGTCTCTACCTAGATGTCTGTAGTCTATCTACAAAGAGGAGCACCCCATAAACAAGGAGGGCCTCTCACTTTCACTAGCTAGCTCCCAGAATGACCGTTACCAGGGCTCCACCTGTTCAAATGGATGGAGAATGGATGGTGGGGTTTAGACAGGACATATGTTGGCTTTGTGACACTAGGTAGGTGCTCAGCCCCTCTGGTCTTTGGCATAGGTGACCTAGAGCCCACGTGACACTCTCCATCTCAGCCATCAGCCTCTGGGCGATGCACAGCTCACTGATCTCCTCATACCGATCACCACAGCCTTGATCTCACAGTGCAGGAAATAGATTCTAAGAAGAATCAGTATGCAACATCCCTCCATCTCTGTGTCTCTATGCCAAGCACCACTACAGGCAACCCTGCAAGCTGAATGCTACATCAGCAAGGGAACAGAACTGACACAGACAATGATAGCCACTTCTTTCCTAGTGGGCCCAAAGCCTATGCATCCTGTGTGCCTACCCAGTCAATACTCCCAGAGAACTGACTTCTCTTAGATATTCTCAGGAAGAAATCTAGGCATCTACAGAGAAGGGGCAGTGTCTCCAGAAAAAAAGAAACCTTGCTAATAAATATCTCACATTCCTCTACTGTCATGTCTAGGAGGCTGGTGTCCTGAGCCACTCACCTGGCTGCAGTACCAGGACTCATCCTCCACCAGAGTAGGTGACAGTGTCAACGTACTGTCAGCCACAATACAACCCATGTTCAGGGCCCAGCTATTGCCCATCTTGACAGCTGTGGAGGACCGTTCAGTCACATTTGCCTGAGAAATGAAGCCCTCTGTCCCCATTCTATTTAGCCTTCATGTTGTCCCTGCTCACCTGTATACACTGAGCTGGCTGTACAGAAGTAATTGTGCCCTGAATTGGCTTAACAGAAAGTGACTGTGTCAGGTTGAGATAGCTCAGTGTCTCACTGCAGCAAAGCAGCTAAGAGTAGGCTAGGGTAGTTCCCCCTCTGATGGCTGAGACAGAGATTACCCCAGGAAGAGCTGGGGTAATCTCAGCACTAGAACCTGAGATGATGTCTTTGTTGAAGTGATGGGGTGCAATTCAAAGTGCTTTACCAGCTATAACTGCTAGTTCTCAAAGCATCACCTTATTCGTTAAACCTCCATCTAAATCCAGCAGCCTCCATGCAAGATGCAGGAGTATTCCTTTCCCAAGCCATCCCTGCCGAGCACCCAACCATGAGTCCCAGCCTACACTGCTGTCGGTGTTGCAGTCAATAAAGGCTGTGGCCATTCTGTTTCTTGGCTGCTTGTTCCTTGGAGCAGTATCTTCCCAGAAGCCCTTGAAACTGCAGATCTCTCCATCTTCCTTCACCATACAGTGCATTGCTGGGTGGGAAACTGAACTTTCTGTGGAGTCTTTGGTAGACAATAACCAACTGTCTGATATGTGGCTTGGAGGACAGAGATCTTCTGCAAGGCCAGCAATCATTTGTGTCAGATGTACCATCCACAGCTGAATAAAACAGTTAATATCTCTTCTGTTCTGCACACAGGTGCACCTGCCTGCAAGCTTCCATACATTGTACAAGACCACCAAATACTCTCAAGCCACCAAATTGCTGTGCTTCCTCTGTGCCCAAGCTGGCCTGGGAATGAGAAAGGAGCGGGATGACTAATACCTCTTCTGTCTGATTCTCACCTCCTCATCCACTACGCTATGCAGATCAGCCTCCGGGTCTCACTTGCACATGTATGCACAGTTGGCCACATAAAGACACAAATATAGTGAGTTCCTGATGTTGCCAAAGTTTTCCTGGGGTTTCCCTTCTCCAATATTCCCAGACCTAAAAAGCAAGTCAAGTCCATAAGTTGGGGATCAGAGAGATTGCCTTCCAACTCTAACAAGAGTTGTGACCTTTAACAGTTCTTCCATTATGTTGGGTCTCTCTGTAAAGGCAGATCAGAGAATGCCTGCCTCGTGGATCACTTGGGATGTGAGAAAGAAAATGCCCTTTCATGACTGCCCTCATTGTCAGGTTTTTCTGTGGCACATAAAGACATATGAAGCGTAAAAGAAGCCTTTGTGAATTCTAAAGACATGGAGAGGATAAAAGGAGGATGGGGAAGGGAGGGTTCCTCTGAGACTTTCATGAACTTTTGCTAGGGACGAAGTTTGAGGGCAGGTTTAGTGACAGCTAAGGAACTAACTGAAGTCTCCCTGTGTGGACAGGTAAGGCATCCAGAACTGGGACAGGGAAAAAGAAAGAAGTGGTCTCTGAGAAGCTAAGCTGCTGTTTTAAGGGCTTCAGCCATGTGAGGTGACCACCATAATAATTTAGCAATTCATACTAGGGTCAAACACTTATGTCATCCTGTCAGGGTCTGTGTGCTGAGACAAGCACAAAGGGGGTTACCAAGGGAAGGATTTTCTAAGGCTGATGCGTTTGACTGGCCCTCGCTGTCAGGCCTATCTGCCCTTCTTAGGAAATGGCCTTCTCTTATAACCTTCCAACAGGTCCTACATGTGATTGAGCCTCGAGGTGAAGTCTGCCTTGTCAACGAAGGCAGAAAACCTGCTATTGAGGCACCTGATCTGCTCCTCCTCCTCGTGCTTGACACACTGAACAATGGGGTTGATCTCCAGCCTTAAAGGGTGCGAGGAGCCTCTCACTGACCTGACTAACATGTGGGTGATGCAGAGGGCACTGGGGCTGCCAAAGCAGTAGCAGAAGCTGCACCCACAGGACCCAGTGCAGAAGGCCTTCCAAAGACACCCCAGCTGCCAAAACCACCAGTGAGGCCAAAGTAGGGTGTAGTGGGGATGCAGCAGCAGCCAAGGTGCAGCCGAAGATGCAGCCAAAGCTGAGTTCCTGATGCTCATCCAAGAGAAGGCCTGTTGGTCTCCACTACAGGAGCTCAGGCAAGAGGATCCACAAGTCATGGCAATGAGGCAGGACAAGACAGAGATTTGGGGAGGAAGAAGAAGAACCAGGTCTGCTTGACCTCGCATTTATGGAATTGGGGAATTTCACACTTATGTCTCTCTTCTAGGATAACATCATCAAAACTCAGCTTTGGAAAATCCTATAGGCAAGCAACTCTGAGGTCTTGACAGGGCTTTTCCCCAGTGGAAGACCTCAGAGTGCCGAGCAGTCAAGGTCAGCCAAAATCTGGGGGTCTGCACTCTGAGACATAATTAAGGAGACAACGGCTGGGGTTCTTCCTTTTGGACTGACATCACAGTCAAAATTTGGCCCACAAGATGAGCTGTGACCAAAGACAGAGGACAGGCCATCCTTCCTCCAGCTCTGAAAGAGGGTCTCAGGAGTTCATCAGGGCTATCCCCAAGGCATCCTGGGACTGCTGCTGCCCAGACACAGAAATGACATCCATAGAGGCCACGTAGACTTTTTTTTATTTTTTGGTACGGGGAATTGAACTGAGGACCCTGTGCTTTCCAGGCAGGTACTTAAGCCACTGAGTTATCTCCCCAGCCCCAAACTTGATGGATTTGAGGGTTCCAAATCTACGGGTCCCTAACATCCCCAGCCTGACCATCCACTTCTATCCCTTCTAAGATTTCTACCTGCACACCACACAGCTTCTTCCTCAATTTCATGAAAAGCACCAGGCCACACTATCCAGATCATCTCTGCTGTCTGGAGTTCCCTTTGGGAGAGCTTGGCCATAATATTAGAGCCTAAACTGAAGAATATACTGGGGGTTTCCCAGCAAAGACAATGTCAGTGTTTAGGAGACTGCTACAATGTGTAAGCCTGGAAACATGGATGAGAAACTGGGGCTCTGAGTCATTAGCAGGACAGGTAGTAGAAGTAATCAACTAGGGCAATGGAAGGAAAATAATAGCAACAGAAGTGATGGCAGCTATAATTTACTGAGTACTTGCTATGAACCAAGCATTGTAGTAATATTTTATATACACATGTCACTTTGCCCTCAAAATGTCTCTGGGCAAGTTTTATGATCTCAATTCTAGATACCAGATTAACACTCAGAGAGGTTATGTGTAAGTTTTCACCCAAAGTGTAAATGGCAGAGCCAAGGTATGGCTGGGTCCAGAGATGCTTTGACCACTATAGTGTGGAAAAGGAGAAATGCATTCCTGAAATGTGCATATTGATGCTTCAGACACTTAAAAATGATGTTTCTAGAAGTAGACACACACACACACACACACACCACACACACACACACACACACTCCTGTCACCCTCTGGGTATTATCCCCATGTCCCCTACCTCTCCATGAGCATATGTCTGTCCAGGTCAGGCACCACCAATGCTCAGGTCGACATTGTTCCTAGCTACCCTGCTCACCCACATATCCACTGCTCCACCTCAGGCAGCTCATTCCCATACCCTCATCCATCCCGTTTGCTAGCACAGGGGACTGCCTGGCATTCCCCGCACAGGCTCTTACCTCCTTGCTGGATGCATTAGCTTCCCCATCCTCTTGGCCTGAATCCCGCCATTCTCTCACCTTGGTACTTCCAGTGCCTCTGATCCCACCAAAACCTCATCTCCTCCTTCCCAGGCTATAGTACTACCTGCAACTCCTGTGGCACACTGCTCCTCCCCGTCATCCTATACCCTGCAGCCCTGTATGGTGGCCTGCTGCATATGCCTGCCCTGCCTGGAGACTGCAGCCCTGCTGTTACCCTGAGCCTGGGTGCTGATGGGTGCTCAATAGATGTGTGCTTTCTCCCCTGCATTGGCTCCTGGGACCCACTGAGGTGGTAAAGGAAAGACATGAAGGTCAAAACAGGATATTAGCTTTCCATCCATAGATGGATAGCGGTGGAAAAGTATGCAGGGGAATGATTTCTCACAGATCTGATAGAAGCTAAGCATGGTTGGTGCACGCCTGTAATCCCAGAACTGGGGAAACTGTGAGGCAAGAGGATCACTGCAAGTTCAAGGCCAGCCTGGGCTACCAAGTGAATTGAAGGCCAACCTGAACTACATAGATAGTGAGACCCTGTCTCAATAAACAACAACAAGAAATAATAATAATAATACTATCAACAGTAATAAAAAAAATTAGGAGTGGAAGTATACTTTTTTCAATACTGAGGATTAAACTCAAGCCCAATGCATTGAGCTATGTACTCAGATTTTACCTTCTTTTGCAAACAGGTTCTCACTAAGTTGCCAGGCCAGGCTCAGACTTGGGCTTTCCTGTCTCGGCTTCCCAAATGCTGGAATCACGGCTGTGCACCACCAGCTTGGAAGTAACCTTCTGGCCCAGCTTAGTCACAGTCACACAAGACTGTGGAGTCAGGTTCTCTCTTCTCCTGACATTTATAGTTGGGCTTAAGCTGCGACAAATTGGGCCAGAGTTGAAGTGAAAGAATCCAAGCCCAAGAAAGCGTGAGAAAGCAGTAAAGAAGGTAACGTACCTTCTCGGAAGTCAGATGCCAGATGGCTCACAGCCAGGACTCACAGCGCTGACCCTGGAGTTCCATGATCTAATTACTGCATGTACCATAATAATTATCTTTAAAGCAAAGGAAACTCAGGGGGCTCATATGCTGCCCTTTAATGCTAGCTTACAGTCTGGTTTTCTCCGTCAATAACTAGGCTAATAATTATCCTCCTTTATGGTAGGTTGTGACCTTCCAGAGTTGATGGTCATCAGGCTTTAGATCAGGCCAATTTCTCTAAGAGTTCACAGCCCAACTACCTGCAAGAATTCAGTCTCACTCAGACCCTGGGAGACTCCAGTGTGGAAGAGGGATGAGGGGGTCACCATGCAGGTTCTGACCCTGCTCTTCTATGGAACCCTCCATATAAGACCTTAAACACGTCCCTGGACTACTTCCTCATCAGGTAAATAGGCACAATGATACCAACTGCAGAGGGGTGCTCTGGGAGTTCCATGTATCTAAAACTTTTCTCATACTAGGCATGTTATCAACATCCCCTTTCCTTCCCCAAGCAGAACAGAGAAGTACACAGGAGCAACTGCCCATTTGGGGGAGGGGGACTGTATTAGTTACTTTTTGCTCGTTGCTGGGACAAATACCCAACACTCAAAATGAAGGAAGGAAAGATTTATTTAGCTCACAGTTCGTAGAGGTTTCAGTCCATATTCAGCTGGCCCAAGGCTGAGTGGAGCAGGGTGGAGAGCATCCAGTTCATGGCGGCAGAACAGCAGCAAAATGGCAGCAGAGGCAGCCAGTCAATCAGGGCAGCAGAGCAGCAGCAACAGCTAGAGCTCCAGTCTGTCTCTCTGTCTCTCTTTATGTTACATTCAGGCTCTCCGCCTTAGCTCCCGCCCTAAGCTACACCCATAATCCTAGAAGTACTTCCACCCATAATCCCATCAGTACTAAAACCCATAATCCCAGGGATCATGGATCAAGTCTCAAACTCTAGAAGTCCCCACCCAATGACTACATGAGGCTTTGGGGGGACAACTAGACATAAACCATAACAGGGACCCTAGGAGTAAAGATAAGCAATGTTCTAAGAAGAGAAAGTTGTTGCCCAAAAGGACATAGGTGGAATGACAAATTAATAGCAGGAAAATAAATAATAAATAACTACATATGGCTTTCTTACTAAGAGCTAGATAAGCTTCCAAAGGCTCTTCCATTATCTCATTAAGTCCTCCCAATAATTCTCAGATGGGTATATTATTATCCTGACTCTGCAATGAGAATACCTGCCTGGCAAAGTTATTCTCGTGCCCAAGCAAGGTCAGGCCAGGAGCTGTCTCTTCACTGCAGAGACCTGGCCCCCTTCACACTGTGCAGCGCAACTGGTAACTACAGCTCCCCTGCCTGCAGGGCAGAGTAGGCACTGATGTAGGGCTGGTGTCCAACAGAGGGGCAGTGTACATTGTGCAAGACCTGTGGGGCCAGCAAGATGGCTCAGCAGTCTAAAGCGCTTGCTTAGGCAAGCTTAGGCAACCGCAGCGACCATAATGAAAATTTAAAAATAAATTAAAAAAAAAAAAAGACCTGTGGAACTGACCAGGTGCTTTGAGGCCCCAGGTGAACACAGTTTTATGGGGGCAGCAAGGATACTTGGCCCACTTCGGTTCTGGGTCGGGCTCCAGAGCTCTCCTAGGTGGACCTGGGGCATCCTCCAGGAACATGCAGATCGCCTTATAAAAATCAGCACAGACTTACAGCCCAGCCTGCGCACCGCACCTTGTCTTAACCTCTGCGGAGCCTGGGCGCCCCCTACAGGGCCAGGCCGCTGCTGCATCACCGCCGCCCCCTACCGTGGCATCTCCTGCTACTTCGGCCTCACAGGAGGATTCAGATGGCTCAGGAGGCCTTAAGGGCAGGTGTCATGCTCCATGTGGGGCAGGGTATCCAGCCGCGGTCCTCAGGGCCTGAGTTCGCCGAACAACGTGGTTTAATCCACTGAGCTACCTGGCAAGCCCCGCTCTGGCTCCTTTGGACGCAGCTTTGGCTACCGCTCCAGAGGCGTGTGCGGCCCCAGCCCGCCCTGCATCACCACCGTGTCCGTCAATGAGAGCCTCCTCACGCCCCTGAACCTGGAGTTCAACCCCAACGCGCAGTGCGTCAAGCACGAGGAGAAGGAGCAGATCAAGTGCCTCATCCACAAGGTGGGTGTCCTGGACCGCACCGTTGCTGAACTGGCAGATTCTAGAGGGAGCGAGGACCCCTCAGGCCAGACGTTTAGAAATGAAGAATGGGGACTACTGCTTCATATATGTTTACGTGGTACAGACCCTTGGAGTTAAATAACATTGAAAAATCTAGTAAAGAGCCGGGCATGGTGGCGCACACCTGTAATCCCAGCACTTGGGAGACTCAGGCAGGAGGATCAGTGTGAGTTCAAGACCAGCCTGGGCTACAAAAGTGAGCTCAAGCCCAGCCTGAACTGCATAGCGAGACCCTGTCTCAAAAAGACAAAAAAAAAAAAAATCTGGTAGGGAAGTTCATGACCTTTTATGTCTGTGTCAGGCCTTCAGGTAGGTACAGCAGCTTTTACTGGGTGGGACTAACATTTTTTCTCCTTTTAACAGAGCAAGCCTAGGTTCAGAGCTGCCTGGGACAGCAGTTCAGCTAGAATTTAAAATTTTGCGGAGTCCTTATGTTCACCTACTGATACCAGATTTACAATTATGGTGGTAATGTGAAGTCACCCCTATAATTTGTCAAATGGAAATGTTCAATGAACCTGCTTATAGTAAAAGCATGAGATACAATGGAAGATAACCTTCTGAAGTCAACCTGAGAAGTGTTGATATCTGAGGATTTGTTCCCACTGTACATGGGAGAGAAAAGTGGCAGGGATAGAGAGCAAGGGGTCCACCCAGGGGCCCAGAGAGGATGCCAGAGCAGGACTGAGGCCTAGGCTCTCTCCAGCTTCCCAAATCCCCAGAGCCAGGGGACCCAAAGCTGGGGGCTCTCTTGCTGCCCAACCCATTCCAGCAGGGGCTGGTCCATTATAGGGGGCACTATAACCTGTGAAGGTGGCCTACAAGTAGAGTGTGGACAGGGCCGAGGTCCACAAGTATGTGGCCTGTGTGCCCCACCCTCCATGCCTCCTCTGATTGCCTGTGTGGCACTGGCAGTAGCACCCTCCACTCCAGAACATGGAGAGCTTATTTGGAGGTTCTAGCAGGGCAGTAAAGCTATTCATATACCATTGGCCAAGGAACAGTCCTCCTCTGGCTGTCCTCTGCAACTGAGCATGCAGCTTCAAGAGCAATGCACATGGAGCATTGAGGGAGGAAGGGGACACCTGCCTCGCCAGCCAGAGCAGCTGAAACAATGCTGGCTATCAATAGGATGACAGATGTCACAGCCAGATCACCCTCACGTCTTGCTCCAGAACTTTGAAAGGGAAGATTTGGCTAAGGCAGCCATGAAGCACTGTCAACCAAGACCACCTAAAATGATTCCATGTAGTATTGGCAGGCCCTGTTCCTCATGTCTGGGTGTCCCGACCTCATACTCCCAGCTGCTGCCCAGGAGAGGGACGAAAGGGAACCAAGGACTACAAGGCAGGGAAGGAGACCCCTCCACTCGAGCTTCAGTGTATGAGAAATAGCAACCTGGAGGCCAAGGGGCCTGGGCCTGTTTGCTGATATCCTTTATGGTCAGCAGTGGGTCTCTTTCCCCTTGCCTTTCTCCAGTCTGAATGAGAAGGATGGTAGGGTGGCTCCTCCTTCCCTATTTTCCAAGGCCATCCCATCCACTTTGCCTGCCTGGCCTGCAGAGACATACAACAATGTCTACTGTATAAGTTTAGGCCACCAACAGCACCCCACAGGCCTCAGGCATCTTGTTTGTTAAGAACCTAACATCTCTGCATTCCCCAATTAAGAAGCCCTTCCCACTTGGATCACTCAGTCACCCCTTACCCAGCCGAGCTGACCATGAGGCCGGCCCTGAGGAAGCTAATGGTGGAAGGCTTCCTTCCTCCTCTCCTGATGCTGCTCTACATTCTTTTCCTCCAGGATGCCTTCTCAGATTGGCAATCCTTCCACCCGTATCTGCTGCCACAGCCCAAGAGTAACTCTGAACAGCCATAGGCCTCTCTGTTTCACACTCATCCATCCTGGCTCCTGGACAGACAGATGCTTACTCAAGCCTGGCAAGCAGTCACAAAGCAAGGATTAACCAGATACACCCTCAGCCAGAAAAGCCCAGCAGGGCCATAGCTTGGCCCATGTCTGGGAGTCTCCCTGCCAACTCCATCTTGGTTCTGCTTGTTCTCCAAGGAGGACAAAAGATGCCAGCCACCTCACACACTTCTCCCATTTCCACCCCAGGTGCACGTCCTGGAGCAACAGAACAAACTGCTGGAGACCAAGCTGCAGCGCTGCCAGCACCACAAGTGCTGCCAGAGCAACCTGGAGCAGCTATTTGAGGGCTACATCCAAATGCTGAGGTGGGGGCTAAGGAGGTGGAAGCCATTGGTGGGAGGCTGGTCTTGGAGCTCAACCACGTGCAGGAGGTGCTAGAGGGCTTCACGAGAAAGAGTAGAGTCTGCACTGCTCCAGGTGCCTCATCGTTAAATATTTATTTCATTACTTCATCAAACATTCTTTGAGCATCTGTTCCATGTCGCAGGTACTGCAACATCCCCTCCTGAGGAGCTGTAGTCTCAAAACAGAAAACACCTTTGAAATGTGCAAGGCATATACCCTGGACCCCCCCCCCAATCAATACTAAGAATCCCTAAAACCATAGGTGCTTTGGGTAACACAAATTGATTTGAGTGTTCAGATATAAGGATGAATAGGTCCCTTCTATTCTGATACTTTTAAATTCTATGACCGTGGGGGCTGGGGAGATAGCTCCAAGGCACAAGTGCCTGCTGGGCAAGTGCAAGATCGTGAGTTCGAACCCTGATCCCACAAAAAAAAAAAAAATAAATCAAAAAAAAAATAAATAAATAAATTCTATGACCGGGGCTGGGGAGATAGCTCAGCAGTCTAAGCACCTGCCTGGCAAGTGCAAGGACCCAGGTTCAATCCCCAGTACCACATCCCAGGCATACCACACAGCCCTACCCCAAAACTGGGCATGTGTGGTGGCACAGCCTGTGATCCCAGCACTGAGGAGGCTGAGGCAGGAGGATCGCTGCAAGTCTAAGCTGCGTAGTGAGAGCCTGTACCAAGTAAAAAAATAATTTAAAAAAATAATAAATTCTATGACCACCTCCAAAAGATCTGATCCCTGGCATGCATTTTGTCTGAGTCCTTATTCTCTTCTTTTCTCCCCACATCTGATCGTTCTGTTCTGTGTCTCCAGGTATGAAGAGGAAGTGGCCCTCAGGTCCACTGCAGAGAATGAATTTGCAACCATGAAGGAGGCCCCAAAATACTCTTGTATCAGGTCACACCCAAGGACAGAGACATCGAAGAGCTCTCCAGATCCACACACCCCACTTTGCCCCTACTCCTTATCTCCAGATGCTCCAAAGCTCCCTGGGTGGCCAGCTGGCATCAGAGTAGAATGATGGCCCCACAAAGGGCAATGGTCCTGCCCCTCTGGCCACTGACTTTCCAACTCCTCTGGTCCCATGACTACTAAAGGCAGAGTGCTCAGCAAATATGTGTGGACAAGGGAGCACATGTTAGCATGGAGCCACGGCAGCCTAGGCCAGCCACCTCAGCAAACATGGTGTGAGCAGCAGCCATCAGCCCTCACCATTTAGACCTGACCCTACAGTGCCACTCAGGTGTCAACAGAGGCCAGGAAATGAGTGCAGCAGGCTGTGTCCAAAATGCTAGGGGTGGCAGGAAAGGAGCAGGGACAAACCCAACACACAAAAAAGGCAGAGCCAAGCAGAGCCGGCTGAGGCAGGCCACACAGAAATTCAGATCTAACTGCAGCAAGATCCTTTCAAAACAAACCAACTGTTATGTTAATTACCTCCACGCCAACCTTGCCTGGGAGCACTTAACTTGGGATGGGTGAGGCCCCTTCCCAGTGTCAACAGTCGGTGGTTGCCTGACCTCCGACTTAGAGCCCAGAACAAGGAGCCTTAGTAACACTGCCTCATCGCCCAGAACATCGCACTGGGACCACGGTTACCCAGTCTGAGCAGCAGGGCGAGGTGGCCCTCAATGATGCCAAGTACAAGCTGGCAGGACTGGAGGAGGCCCTGCAGAAGGCCAAGCAGGACATGGCCTGTCTGCTCAAAGAGTACCAGGAGGTGATGAACTCCAAGCTGGGCCTGGACGTGGAGAGTGCCACCTACAGGCGCCTGCTGGAGGGCGAGGAGCAGAGGTGGTGCAGCCCACACCTGGGGGAACGCTCTTTTTCTGTCTTCCAAATAGGGGCCCGGTGGGATGGCTCAGTGGTCTAAAGCGCCTGCTTGGGGAAGCTTGGGTGGCTTCAGGGACCGCGGTTCGATCCCCGGCACCACATGCTGCACCAGCCCTGCCCTTGGGGTGGGCTGAGCCGGCCATGAAAATGAGTGAATAAACAAACAAAGGTTCTGAAAAAATAAATAAATAAATAAATAAAATTAAAAAAAAAAAACAAATAATGCCGCTGGGCTTCCAAGCCAGGAGCGTGTTTGCATACTGTATAAAACTAATTTGTGTCGAGATTAAATAGAGGAGGGAATGTGCAGATTAGAAGATTTCATCAGCTTTTTTCTCTCTAATCTTTGCCTCTTTACTCTTCCCACATGTTTGTGTGAGGGCACTGGACCTGTGTCTATAAGTAACCAATGCTATGATTTTTTAAATAATGGCTAGGAATTTCAATGGACAATCTTATTCCTTTCCTGGTGCTGACCTTTGAGCGCAGGGTCTTGCACAAGCTAGGCAAGCATTGGTCTACATCTCAGTCCTGAACTTTTCCTGAAAGAGTCAGGCAGTAAATATTTTAGACACATGGGTGGTACAGTCTGTGTCCCAGCTACTCAACTCTTACAGTGAAAGTAGCCACGGCCATGGGCAACACTTAGCAGGTAGGACTGAGTTTTAATAAAAGTGTTTACAAAGCAAGAAGCCAACACACAGTCTGAGGCATTGAAGTCCTGTTTCTACCTAGAGGGAGGGCCTGGGGGAAGAGTGTACCATGGATAATTTTGGTTGCATATGGAAAGAAGTGCCAGAGTAAAGGGGAAGATGCTGGAAGCTGAGGGAAGAATCCCAAGCAGAGGGGATCAGGCCATCTAGCCAGGAGGCACGGAAGGCTGGCAACAATCCAGCAGGAGCTAAACCCTGTCCTCCTCACGCAGGTGCCAGAAAGTGACCTAGCAGGGTCATGTTCAGAGACCTGTGCATGCTGGGCCCCTGACCTGTGACAGCAAAGTCTACGGGGCTCCACGCAGCGGGAGGAATGTGGCAGGGGCACCCTCCTGTGTGTATCCCATGGCCAGAGCTGCAGCAGCCACCACTCCACACACTTCGCATAGCGCCCCAGCTTTGGAAAGACTTCACCCACGAATCACAGCCCCTGCATCTGCCCCAGAGTTCCAAAGCTGGGACAGGCGGAAGAAGGGCTTCAGGTACAGCGAGAGGCCTGACTCGTCCCCACTGCTGTGCACCACAGACTCTGTCTGCCCCCCACACTTGTTCCTTGGCCTGTTCGGGGAAGGGCCAAGCTTGGGCCTGAGCCTGCTGGTGCTCACCCAGCCACAAGGGCCTCAGTGACAGGGTTCTTTGACACCCTGGTAACGACCCAACCCCAGCTTGGGCTCTTCGTGGGGCTTGGACACCTGAGGCTTCGGAGAGGCAAGCTCGCCCCACAGTCCCTTATGTGCTCTACCTACCTCCCTCCTTCAAAACCCAGCTTTGGTGACAGGCTGCGTGTGGCCACCTAATGGCCCGGCTTTCAGCAGTTTCCCTGCTCCACCTGATCCCTCACACTTGGCCTCCAGATTTGCAGTAAAGCTCAGGGTCATGAACGACTGCTGAGAATCTCTGTTGGTCCTGCTGCTTTAACCATCTGCCCTCTGGCGGGTGGTAGATGAGGAGCTGGTATCTTCCACAGAGGGAAGGAGGACAATTCCCAAGGCCCCTGCTCCTACCCTGCACACACCACATCCTGAAGGGTGCAGGGATGAGCCAGCAGCCCCCAAACCCAGACACACAAAACCGCAGTCGGGGCAGGAAGAGCAGCTGGACCTCTAAAACCTTAGTAAGGATGTCACCACCTGCGGCTGTGGTACTTCCTCCACTCCCACAGCCTGCCCCCCAGCTCAGCCTGGGAAAATTCCGGGCCCATAGGGTCAAATACAGACTTCTCCTCAGCACCCAGCACCTTCCAGATTCAACCCCACATATACACACCACCTGAGTGTCCCAGATGCCCCAGTACCCACCCAGTGGGCCGCTGTCAGCCAGGGCCAAGGTCCCTGTGACTTGACTCTGATGCAAAATCTCCAAAGCACAGACACAGACCCCTGGGTTAGAGGTCCTGACTTTTGGAGGCCCCATCCAGCCCAGAGGCAACATTTAGATGTTCCCTGCCTTTTTTTCCCCCCGCTTTGGGGTCCAGACACACAACCCATCCCTCTGTCCAAGGACCTGAATAGAGACTCTCTCCCAGTGACTGAGACTCTGAGACCTCTCCCATGTGCACAGGCCCTCCACCCATGACCATCACCCCTGCAGCACCTTCGTACACACCTGTCCAGGGCCCCAGGGCCCAGCAGATTCAGCGCCAGCACCAGAAGAAGGCAGCTGGCCTGAGAGGTGGCCTCCCAAAACCTGGACCTGCAGCAGCTGAAAGTGTGGCCTTCTCATTGTAAAAGCAATGTGCTCAGGCACTAGAGAGAACATTAGATGTAGGGACACAAACAGCCCCACCACTCCCGAGACAGAAGGATTCCAGCAGTCACTTACTGGCAGAGCCTGACATTCCTGTGGCCTTCCTGAGCTTCCTCTAGAAAGAGGCAAAGTGCTACCCCTGGAAGGGTCCATCCTTACAGCAGCACCCCATGTCACCATGTACTTCCCCAGCCCCCTCCATAGGGGGCTTCCTAGCTATCAGAGCAGACCCTGACTTCCCTGGCCTATCTTTCCCACCCCCTTCCCTTCCTGTCTAGCAAGTCAGAATCCCAAGCACCAGGCACTGAATTCCTTCAGGCTTCAAAAGGCTCTTTATTGAAGTGACATCTTTTTCCGAGTGTCATACAACCTTAAGCTTAGGGAGGAGAGAGAAGGAAGAGGCTCTTCAGACTTTCGGCAGAGGGACACAGCCTCCCATGCCCCGGGCTCAATGAAGAGTGCTCTCTCTGGTGGTAGAGGTGGTCCTGATGGAATAGGCCTTAACAGACCCAGTGCCCCCGCTGCTGAACCGCAAGGCATTGCTGCCCATGGTTCCCCCGAAGACCAGCCCGATGCCACCAGCACCACTGGAATTCACCACAGCTGTAAGAGAAGGGAGGAGGAGGAGGGCCCCACCGGCATAAGGACCCAGCGATCCCTTCCCTCCACTCCGCTCCCACCCTCCCCACCCCCTGACCTTCCTCCCTAACCTGCCCATCAGCCAGTACAAAAGGAGCCTCTGAAGGGAGAGGAGGGGAGCGATGGTGGCGAGGCTCCCCCACAAGGCTCCCAGCCCCATAAGCAAGGCCCTCAGACCAGCTGGCCGTTCTGAAAGCCCCACCTAGCTGCACAGCACAGCAGCAGCACCCAAGGACTTACAGATGTTTGCAGCTCCCACTCCATCTCTGGTCAACCTGGGGGCAGAGGACAAACTGTGAGAATAGCTCTGGCCTCACATCTGGGGCAGGCACTGCTGGAAACCCCTATGCCCAGCCCCAAGCAGGCCCGTTACCTCCAACTTTCATTCATTCCTGCTGCAAAGAGAGGGGTCACTCAGGCCCTTCCGCTACCAGCCACATGGCCTGGGGCAGTATCCCAAAGCCTCCATCTCCCACCTATACCTTGGGCCTAACTAAAACTCACCTAAAGCCCTGCACCCCAAGGTTTGGTAAATTGTAACTGCACTTCCTACTTAAGCACACATCTGCCTTCGCTCACCAGGGAAAGGTGAAAAAAGTCCTAAAAGTCGCCTGTTTATTCCTGCATCTCCAGCTCCCCACCCCACATGAGCACTGGAACAGACAATTACGGATAGTAATTATTTATACGTGTTGAAATAATCAATGAATCACCAATTGATTTAACTGCCACTCCAGCTCAACAGGACTGAGGAGGGTGGGGTAGGTGGGGTAGCTTTAAGCAGCCTGTGGGGCTGAAACAGGTCTTGCAGTGGGAACTAGAAATCTGCCTGAGACAGCTGGGTCTGTTTATTCTGTGACTCACAGCCCCATTGTCACCAAGCCCTTGGCCTTGGGGGATCACTTAGTAAGAGGGCCCAGGGAGCACCTTCCTTTGACGGCAGAAGTGTGGAGCCCAGCTGGCCTCCGGGAAGGAAGGGGCCAAGCGATGGGGTTTAGGACACTTGTTGGAATAGCCCCTGCTGGACATGCTAGAAGTTATGAAGGAGGGCAGGCTGCTTACCAAGCAGCAGCTGTACACAAGCATTTCTGGCACAAGGCCTAAGAAATTTGGAAGGAACAGATCTGCATGTCCATGTCATGGTGATCTGTGCGGTTTTTTTTTGTTTTTTGTTTTGTGGAACCGGGGATTGAACTCAGGCCGTCGTGCTTGCCAGGCAAGTGCTTAGTCTACTGAGCTATCTCGCCAGCCCCTGAGCAGTTTTTTATTTTAGTCTAAATAAGTACTTATTCTAGTTGGGCCATGGTGATGTACACCTGTAATCCCAGCACTTGGGAGGCTGAGGCAGGAGGATTGGTGCAAGTTGGAGACCAGCCTGGGTTATAAAAAGTGAGCTCAAAGCCAGCCTGAACTGCATAGAGAGACCTTGTCTCAAAAAGACCCAAAAAAAAAAAAAAAAAA
>PVJA010022305.1:0-34472 GCA_004027025.1 Myocastor coypus
TGTAATTCCAAATAAATAACATTTTCCAATGGCTTTAGGCGACCTCTGTGTTTTGGTCATTCGATCCCCCCACCGGGGTCGTGACCCACAGGTTGAGAACCGCTGTTATAGGTGATATTTGTCTAGCCTGTCACCACAGGAGCCTCTTCTGTTAGTGAGTCTCATTTTATCCTACTCTTTCCTGTGAATTCCTACAAGTCTCAACAAGCCTTATGTCTTATGTCACATCTTTGGGTATTCAGTCTCTCAGCAAACTGCTCCACTGCCCTAGCACAGATGAACTGTTGCCCTAAAAGAGGCAAAAGAGAGAATGATACTGGTGTCCCACGACACATTCCAAAGGCACATCCCCAGTAACCATTCCTCAACACATGGGCCTTTGAGGAGACATTCAAGACCCAAACTTTAACAGTGAGGCCCAGAAGGGTCTCAGACACGGATCTCCATGGCCTTTCCTCCTCAAGTCCAGGCACATCAAAGATGGTGCTCTCTGGCAGGAGCTCCACTGAGCTTCAGCGTCCAGACTTTACCGGAGGCTCACGAGCATAACAGCCTAATATACCAAGGGCTGGGCCCGCAGGATGGTTCAGCGGTTCGGAAAGCTTAGGCGGCTGCAGGGACCACAGCTCAAGCTCCTCCCCCAGGGCAGGCTGAGCCGCCATAAAGAAAATTAGATATATATATATATATATATATACATGCCGAAGGCCACTGAATCAAGACCCTTCTCCTCAGAGACTAGGCTGGCCCCCACCAAAACTAGGTGCAAGGCGGGGTTGGCTCATTAGCATAATACAAGTACTTCCACCACTCAGAAAACCCCAAAGAATTCTAAGTGTCTATGGCAGGAACTGGGGAAAAGATCAGATTATACAAATGAAAACAAGAAAACCTAGGTATAAATTAGCCAAGCACTTTGAGGTTGATTTGCAGAAGATACCTCTGGGATTCACTAGAGACCAGCTATATATCTGCCATCCCTAGGGGAACATGCACAAAGCCCGTTCTCCCAGCTAATGACCTCACATTAAAAACTCAAAATCCTCCCTGCAGAACAGAACTCTGCACCAAGAGAAGCCAGGAGGGAACAGGACCATCTGTGCCATCCCCAAACCCTAAAATTTCCCCTTGCCATGCAGTCAACAAGTGCCTTTACCCTCACACACTGCCATACAGCATGTCACCACCAACCACTGCAGAGAAGACTTGGACATGCCTCCTGGCTCCTGCTTGGCCTTCCATATTAGCTTGCTTTCTTTGCCAAAACCTGGTTGATGGTTATTGCTTAGGAGTGTGGGACAGAGAACCTTCAGAAACAACAGTTATCCACTGAAAATCAGTTAAAACTAATAACCATTTACAAAAATGCAAAATACAACATAAAAATCTGTGCATTTATTTTTATAATAATAAAGACCAAGAAGAAAATAGACTCAAAGCTCCCAATTACAGTATCAAGAAAGTGTAATAATAAATTCAATAAGAAAAATAACATACGGTGGACCTTACAGAATGTAGGGAACAGCAAAACAAAGGAGCAGACAGTTAGGTTTCAGGGGAGAAATCACAAAGAATAGATGGCCACAAGGCTTTTCTTAGGATGATAAATAAACAAGGCAGGGATGTTGATCAGATGGAATTACCTGGGCCTGGGCTAAGGTTTGCTTCAAAAAATGTCCTGGAAACAAGGGAATGCC
Organism: Myocastor coypus; assembly: GCA_004027025.1. Taxonomy (NCBI): domain Eukaryota; kingdom Metazoa; phylum Chordata; class Mammalia; order Rodentia; family Myocastoridae; genus Myocastor; species Myocastor coypus. Next base: position 1,698 of record PVJA010022305.1, read on the forward strand.
CAGAGGCACAATCCTAGGAGGAGGGTTATAATCTAGCTGTGCTCAGGCGATGCAGCGGGCGGGGACTGTGTGGTACAGGTACATTTGAGTCCACAGACATAACCATCCCCAGATTAACTCTGGCAAGGAGGATGAGGAAGATGCTTCCACAGCTAGAAGGAAACAGTCAATTGGTGAAAAGAAGCAATGAGGCGGATAAATGTTAAGTGTAGGTTTCCTGCTTTACATGGATTACATCCTCTGACTTGAGAACACTTTGCATTTATGCTAACTCAAAAGGAAAGTTTAAACTTGGGCAAATCAAAATGGGAGAAGTGATTTTTTTAAAAAGGCTGTTATTGGTATGTTTTATTCACTTTTGCACCATCACCATCTAGTGGAGAACCCTTAATTTCAGAAAGACACAACGAGGGTTCAGGGAGAAAAAACAAACAGAAGGCCCTCTACAAAGCAGACAAGAAGCAAAATGCATCCACACTTTAAGTTCATCATATTCCCACAAGGGACTATGAACAATATCACACCTCTGTGGGACCTACAAAGTCCAAATGGTCGCTGGGCCAAGCTCGCACTACAGCCAGCTCGAATTGGGATCCCTGGAGTCTAGCGTCATTTGTACCTCACTGTACGACTAGACAGCTCCATTCCATTTATGCCTGTGACCGTAAGAGTCAAACACACATGCCTTTGTCTCTTGTGTTACAAATTCCATCTAGGTGTCCCCCACGCCTTCACGGGCGCACAGGCAGGTCTTCTGGGCGGTGACTGCAACATGGGGGCCTAGAGCTCGCCTGCTGGTGAGGAGAGGGGGTCTGGTCTGGAGACGCAGGGGACGTTGCAGTGGCCTGGAAAAGTGTTACCGCGCCTCCCTTCACTCTGCCTCCTGGCTGCCGGACTGGAGCTGTCTTCCTCCTCCCAGGGCCTCCCTCCATGCTGCTCTGCCTTGGACTCAGCTGGTATGGGTTAAAAATGGGCACCGAGATCAACTTCTCCCTTAAGGTGTGATTGCCAGGAAATGTGCCCCAGGAATGAGAAAGTGAGTACGACTTTTTTTTTTTCTTTTTGAGACAGGGTCTTGCTATGCAGTTCAGGCTGGTTTCAAGCTCACTTTATAGCCCAGGCTGGCGTCTAACTCACAAGGATCCTCCGGCCTCTGCCTCCCCAGTACTAGGATTACACGTGTGAGCCACCACTCCCAGCAACGGCCTGTATTTTTTAATGAATATATTGTTTTTTTCACACACATAAAAGGAACAAAATAGAGTTCGAAGAACAGCATATGGAAGCCCTAGGTTCAATCCCTAGTGCAAGAAAGAAAAGTAAGATTATTTTTATATGACAATTTCTGTTAAAAACATAGGTTAACAAGGAAGACACAGTTATATCTTTAAGTACACAGAGTAGTGTACTCAGGAAGTACATTTCATATTTTTTATTTTATTTTAGTTTTGCGGGACCGGGGTTGCCACTCACAACCTTACACTTGCCAAGCAGACACCTGTGCCACAGAGCTACCTCCCCGGCCCCCATGAAGTACATTTTAAAAGACTGGGAGAAGGTGCTGAATACCAGCAGCAGTCATGAATGAACAGATTTTCCATAAGCATGTATTTTCAAGACAGAAATCTTAAACCTTATACATGATAAGACATTCAAGAAACTTCATTTTTAAAATTTTTTTTGCATGGCTTGAAATAGTATTTCAACATTTCTGTAAATGTTCCAAGTCAGCGTAGCCCTTTGGAGAACCTGGAGCTGAAATTGATTCTATGTGGGAGGGCAGGCTGAGCCTTCACTGCCTGAAGCAGTCAAGCTGCCTCAGGCTGGAAAAAGCACCCTGCCTGGACCTGGTGGGCTATTGGTCGCTAGGCAGCCTTGTGTCTTGCAGCTTCGTGAAAAGGCTCTTACTGTTGTTCAGGGTACCAAGTTAGTGGCCAACTAACCCAGCTCTGTCTCCGTGCCTAGCTTTTCCTCATTGCTCCCTCGCTGTCCTCTGCTCCGCCTACAAAGGGTCACACTGAGAGACCACGGATCCCTACAGTGTAGTATACCACCACAATTTCCTGCAAAACCTGTTCTGAGAACTAGCATTTGTTTCTGCGGCATTTCTGTGACAGTCACTGTGTAGACAAATAAATGTCCATGAGCCTCTATTCTTTCACAACTTCAAGTTACGCTATGATCAGAGAAATATTATTTCCTAATTCTGACTATTTTAATTTTTCTGTTAATCTTCAAGTTTCTAGAAAAACTCAACCATCCAAATATTGGATTTCTCTTTTTGTACAATCACAGGGGGGTTGGGACACATATTGTACAAACAACAGCAATTGGAAAAATTGTGCCCTTTCATCTCACATGAAAAGACTCTCCTACTTAAAATATACTTCTTTGGATTATTTCAACTTGGGCAATCAGGGAAACTTTTGCAGACACAAAAATAGCTGGACAGGTTGCCCTTTTGTTAAGAGTTAGCTTACATCTAGTGGTTCTAGTAAACAGCAGATGCAAACGTAGACTTTTTGCCTAGGAAATATCTATTTGCAGGAAGAAATGGGGGAAGGCTCAGGCTAACACCTGGTTTGGACAGAGATGATCAAAGGTTGCTATTATCTGAGACTCCCTCTGAATAACTTCATCACATCTCCCCACAACTCTCAAGAATGGACCACCACCCTTTGGGGCAGCTGCAACCACCGGGACAAAGGGCAGGTGTACACTGTAGACTTAACTGAGGACCTATCGCCATTACAAGTACTCTGTACTTTTATCTATCATTAAAAGTATTCTTTTCAACCCCTCACTCTCCCAAACAATCTTATAGGTCTCAAAACCCAAGTGTACCTTTTAAAATGCCTTCACCATAACACCTCCAAGAATAAAATAGCTACGTAAATTCTGGGGGATCACCAACAGGGACAGAGAACACATTTCTATGTCCTTAAAGTGTTATTCATTAAAAGGACGAGCCAAGCATGGTGGCGCACACCTATAATCCCAGCACTCAGTAAGCAGAGGCAGGAGGATCCCTGCAAGTTTGAGACTACCCTGGGCTACAAAGTGAACTCAAGGCCAGCTTGAATTGCATAGTGAGATCCTGTCTCATAAGGACACCTCCCCTCAAAAAAAGTATGATTTATGTTTTCTTCTGAAATAATCCAGAACTTAAAAGCTGCTTTTGCTTAAAATTGAAAAACTGACCTCTGACTTGGCCCTACAGATGCCTAATGGTCAACTAAAAACAGGACAAAGCTTGGCCTTTGCCCTTACTTTGTATCAGTCTTCTTTACTACTGTAAAACTCCCCACTGGGCTCTCATGTAGGCTGGTTAATCATCTAGGGAGAATCCTTCTAAAAACTGGTAATACACGGTAGGTCTAAATTTACCTCACTTATTTCATTCTCTTTTAAGATGGGACTTGTAGGGACATTCAACTTCCAGGGCTTACCCCTGAAACCAGCATGGAAAGTCATTGCCACAAACCTGAGGTAACCTCAGACTGCAGCAGAACCGGTGTAAAACTGAGACGCCCCCAAACAGAAACCATCACGGTAATAAGGTTGCCTGCTTGCAAAGTCACAAAGGTCTTTCCGGAGTTAATCAGTCAGACACAGGTTCCCCTCCACAATTCCAAGAGGAAAACTGGCCTCTTCCCCTTGTTCGTGACCTTGCCTGATCTTCTCAGGGCCGCATCCATTTCAGCTTTTGTTCTACTTTAACTGAAATCCCCTGACCATTTTCTCTTACTTTCCAATTACAGTTTTGCCTGCAAATTTGTATGGTTGCCTGTTTTAATTTCTATTATCACTGAAGGAAAACACCATGGCAGCCAGGGATAGCCCCACCTAGACATCAAAGCCCTCAACTCTTCAAGCTCTCTGCAAGTCTTTAGGCCTGCGTATGTGAAAAATGTGTTAGGTTCCTGCTGCCAGTTAGTTACTGGCAATTTATTACACTGACTAAAGTTTTTTTTAATTAATGATTTACTTGTTTTTATGGCCGGCTCAGCCTGCCCTGAGGGCAGGGCTGGCGCAGCTTGTGGTGCCGGGGATCGAACCGCGGTCCCTCCAGCCGCCTGAGTTTTCCGAAGCAGGCGCTTTAGACCACTGAGCCATCCTGCCGGGCCCCACACAGACTAAAATTATCCTACCATCAGGTAAAAAGAGTACATTTAAAACTTCCCTACAACTTCCAACGAGATGCTCTAGTGTGGTAGACAAAAAACTTCATTCTCCATCAATTCATTTACTTCTCCACTAGCAAAAAATGCATCTTCAGCATAATCCTGCACCCCACCCCCCCACGCCGGCTGGGAAGCTGAAGCAGGATTCGTAATTTGAGACCAGCCTGTTGAACACACCAAGAATGCATCCTACCAAGCATTTCTTAAAAGGGCAAAATTAAAGGTAGAAAACAAAATTTCTGAAAACAATAATCCAATTAAAGATGTGGAATACCACACACACATTGTAACATCTTTTACGTTCTGATGGGCACTTCACATGGCTGCAGGTCATCTTTTTGTTATGGGGCGAGAATGCTTAAACTGAAACGGGGGGAGATCAGTGAAGCCACTACGACAGAGGGGAGCGTTGCCGCCCCTCTCTACGCCCCCATTTCTTTTGCATTACTAACAACCCCTCGTGGCCTACTTGCTTACTCCTACCCACTCGCTGGCTCAGCTCCCCAGACACGGAGAGGGTGGAGAGCCTGGAAAGCCCCGCCCCGCCCCGCCCTGTCACGCCCCAAATTGCGCTTAAGGCTCCTCCCCAGCTTCTCCTGACTCCAAAGGCCGAAAGAACGTAGTTTCCTGCGTAACCTAAAGGTCACCTCACGCAAGCAGCTCAAGTAACCGGAAGTGAACAACAGGCGGCCGCGCGAACCTCTAGAGACTACATTTCCCGCCGTACCGAGCGAGAAACGGCAGGCTGCGATTGGGATAACCGGCCATAGACTACAATTCCCGGCGTGCCGCCCAACGACCTCGCGGGCGCCCGAACCAGAGCCTGCACACTACATTTCCCGGAGGGCCGCGCGAGGTGTTGCTCGCTTGTGGGCAAATGGCCATAGACTACACTTCCCGACGAGTCCCGCGAGGCGTCGCCAGCCGCCGTCCGAGGGCGTGCCGACGCGGGAGCTCCGGGCGTGAGGAATGAGCGGCGCCCTCCCTCGGCCCGCGCGCGTCCTGCCGCCTCTCGGAGCGAGGGTCTCACGGCGCCGGGCCTAGCGACGGGCAGCTGAGGCCTCGGCTTTCGCAGGGGCAGGTGCGGCCGCGCCGGGGAGGGTGGCGGCCGCCATGGAGGTGAGCGGGCCGGAAGACGACCCCTTCCTGTCGCAGCTGCACCAGGTGCAGTGCCCCGTGTGCCAGCAGATGATGCCCGCCGCGCACATCAACTCGCACCTGGACCGCTGCCTACTGCTGCACCCCGCGGGGCACGCGGAGCCCGCGGCCGGGCCGCACCGCGCCGAGGAGCGGGCCAAGGGGTCCTCGCCGCCCGGCGCCAAGCGGCGGCGGCTGTCGGAGAGCTCGGCGCTGAAGCAGCCTGCCACCCCGACGGCGGCCGAGAGCAGCGAGGGCGAGGGCGAGGAGGGCGACGACGGCGGCGAGACCGAAAGCCGCGAGAGCTACGACGCGCCGCCCACGCCCAGCGGCGCGCGCCTCATCCCCGACTTTCCCGTGGCGCGCGCCGGCAGCCCCGCCAGGAAGTGCTCTGGGAAGCGGCCGGCCGCCGCCGCCGCGGCGGGCAGCGCGTCTCCGCGCAGCTGGGACGAAACGGAGGCGCAGGAGGAGCTGGAGGAGGCGGGCGGCGATGGCGACGGCGACGCGGACGGCGAGGACGACCCAGGGCACTGGGACACGGACGCCGCCGACGCCGCCTTCGCCACCAGCGGCGGGAGCCGCGCGCACCCCCGGGCGCTGGCGGCCGAGGAGATCCGACAGATGCTGGAGGGCAAGCCGCTGGCCGACAAGATGCGTCCCGACACCCTGCAGGACTTTGTGGGGCAGAGCAGAGCCGTGGGGCAGGAGACGCTGCTGCGCTCGCTGCTGGAGACCAACGAGATCCCCTCGCTTATCCTGTGGGGGCCCCCGGGCTGTGGCAAGGTGAGTGCGCCCTGCCAGCCTGTCACCGGAGCGAACCTGCCCGCGCCCGCGCGCGCGTTCCTTGGCCCAGTGCCAGGTCCGCGAGGGGGGCGTGGGAAGGTCACGTCCCGCACCGTCAGACACGCCTGCAAGGCTTTCTCCCCAAGATGTCCCTGAATTCGTAGGCTTTACCTGAAGATGTGCGTGGATTCTTGGACTTGCGCTACCTTTGTGCCCTGCTCCATGTTGGGCTCCGATTTTTAGTGACCTAATTCTGAGGGAAGCTGCAGCTATATAAATTGTTAAGGAGCCTGGTATGTCGGATTTGTACGTATGTGATTCGTGTATGAAAAAATAATTCAGTTCTTCTGGTGAGCTTTTTTCCTCTCCCGGTAATTGCTTTAACACTGATTTTGAGAATAAGAACCGTAACTTTTCTGATACTGCTTCATGTTTTAGTAGCAGCAGTGTAATGCCTTCATCAGGGCCTACCTAGCACAAGTGTCCAGAGGGCACCTAGAATATTCTGGGTCTAGAGAACCTGTCCTTGGAAAGACACTTGAGAGAAAACGAGGAAGAGGAAATCCTGGAGAAAGAGGAGGCTCAGGCGTGCTTTGCAGTAGGACGTTGTTCCCCTGTTTGCTAGAAGAGGGAGATGGGGCCCCAGTGAGTGAGGGAATTGGGGACAGATTCTAAAGAGCTCTTCTAGCCTTGAGGTTCACTCATTCACAAGGGCGTTCGTAATGAATTGGTTTTTTCCAGCTTTATCTCACAATTTAAGCTCTGCTCTCTTCAGTTTCCGGAAAGCATCTTGCTTGTTCCGCTTTCTTGTTTGCAATACTTTTCTCTTTTGCCAGGCCTTAGCTAAGTAAGAGGCGTCCCAGACGTTGCTCACATGCGTGTTGGCGACTGAGCCCAGGACACTCGTCCTGGCTTCACCCCATCCCCTAGAGAATGGTACATGACTATGATAGAACTGAAGTCTTGCCCCAGTGTTCAGCTGCTACCCCAGTTAAGGGGTGCGCAGTAGAGTTCTTAGTGTCAAGTCTTGAGAATGGTAATCAGCCGCTGATGGCCCCCCGAGTACAAGACAAGGTTGTATGGCATGAGGGAATGAGTCCTAGAAGATTTAATACTGGGCCAGGCTGTTCAGAGGTGGCGGGTGATCAGCCACAGGCCTTGTGACATGGAGCCTGATTCCCAAGGACAAGCACACCAGGATTTGATAAAGCAGTGACAGTGTGCAGTGCTGCTATGTAGCTTTTAAAGTGAAGCACCGTCTTTTCATTCAGGAGCAGATCAGCCCCTCCATAAACGACGATCTTCCCTTTCTCTTTCTTTCTGTTTTTACTATTACGATGATGACAGAAACCTTCATAGGCCCGTCTGCCAAGCACTCATTAAGTGCCAGGTACTGAGGCACAGTCCTCTCCTTGGCCTCTCCTTTGTTTTCCCGTAAGTGCTAACAGCATTGAAGCGAAGCTGCATCTCCTACCACGGTGGACCTCTGGAAGTGAGGGGCAGCTGTCTCCAGTGCTATCTTTTGCTGTTCAACTGGCCTCCTTGTTCCAGCCATGGTTCCAGGATCAACGTTACACCCTGGTCCTCCAACTGCAATGTTTTCTTGGCTGGAGGAGGGAGAATTTTCTTTTCCCCTGTTTGGCAGGTCACAGCTGTCACTTAGTCTGCTAAATCAAGACAACTATTTTTCATTGGGATTCCAGAGATATTAAGAGTCCCCAAGAAAGGAATTTTAAAAAGTTGCAGGTAAAGGAGAAAAGTGTAGGATTAGCCTAAGAGTTGGCTTCTTTCTCTCATATATATGTATATGCTATTTCTCTTTTAACATTCAAAAAAATACATTCCGGCATTTCAAATCGAAGGCATACCTCAAAGCATCCTTCAGTTCAGGTGGCTTGGAAAAGAGTGCCAATGCTGTGTACAGTGTGTGCTCAGGGGAACCTTTCTGATCGGGGTGTTTTTTTTTTCTAGACTACCTTGGCTCACATCATAGCCAACAACAGTAAGAAGCACAGCATACGATTTGTGACATTGTCTGCAACAAATGCCAAAACAAACGATGTGCGAGATGTCATAAAACAAGCTCAAAATGAAAAGAGCTTTTTCAAAAGAAAAACCATCCTTTTTATTGATGAGATTCATCGGTTCAATAAATCTCAGCAGGTATGTTAACTTCCTTTTTTATCTTTGGTCATTTGTATGTCAAAATTAGTTTCTGAGATCAATTGTAAAAGTACAAAGCATCACAAGACCTAGGGACTGTTGTGATTATTAGCTTTGACAGCAAGTTATAGGCTCTGTTAGCCTGTCTCCTCCTGGCCTCTTTCCTCCACATTTTCTTGGGTGCATGTGTGCATGTGGGGGGAAGCAAGAAAATTCTGTTAAGAAACGAATGCTTGGTATATCACTGAGATTTCCATATAAAAGAGCAGTTTTGGGTTAAGGTTCTAAGTTTTGGGAAATTTTCATCTAAAATATTCAGTGATGACTAAGGTCATTATTTTAGCTTTTTAAATTTCTTCCATATATTGAAACAGGGTCTATTTTCTGTGCCTTTGGTTTATCAAAGTAGATGATACCATGATACAGTTATTACTGGTTATTTTAATAATAAGCATAAGTGAACCAAACTGGTGAGCCTTCTGTATTGTAGATTTTACCTGTTTCTTGACTCACCTTTCTCCATAATAGTCGCTCCATCTGGTGGTTTTATATTCACCAGGTTTGTAGGACCAGTATCAACATGATTATTTGCGGTGGAAATATTGATGTTTTCATTTTTTTCCATTTATGTAAATAAAAAAGCTCATACGATATGTGTAGCTGTGTGCTAGTTCAGCTTTGGGTAGAAAATAATTTTCTAAGTCAAGGAGTCATTTGTATTAAAGCTTAGAACTCTGCCGACAGCTATTACTTACCAGCAGAAGATCAGGCTGAGACTAGCACTCTAGCAGCTATGCTTTAGACTTAAAGCCAAGTACGGTACTCCTACTTAGCGAATACACTCTGTGAAGGTAAAGATGGGAAAATGAAGGAATGGATAGCAACTTACATGGGGGACTGCAGGTGGTTGTTCACTGGAATCTCCTTCTTCTGTTTTCCTCCCATGATTAGGACACTTTCCTTCCTCACGTGGAATGTGGCACGCTCACCCTGATTGGGGCAACCACAGAAAACCCTTCCTTCCAGGTCAACGCAGCTCTTCTGAGCCGCTGTCGAGTGATTGTTTTAGAGAAGCTTCCGGTTGAGGCAATGGTGACAGTTTTAATGCGTGCGATCAACTCGTTGGGAATCCATGTCCTGGACTCCAGCCGTCCCGCGGACCCTCTGAGCCACAGCAGCAATAGCAGCTCTGAGTAAGTGGCAGGCTCCAGAGTATGGGCACACACCTCTGCCGCTCGGAGAACCTCCTGTCCTGGGGGCCGGAAAGGGCTGGGCCTCCTAGGGAAGAAGGGCGGGGCCCTGGCAAAAGTAATGATATGCCAGTCATGAGAGAAAACACTGAAGCAGAGCGAAGCCTGCAGTTAACCCTGCAATGTTTCTTTTCTATTAAAATGGGTTTTCTTGTTTCTAATGTGAGTGACCATAATTCTTGAATTAGTTAATATTAAAATTGCTCAATAGTTCTAGTTCTTTAAGTATTTGCTTTTGTACCCAAGGTGTCTATCCTAGCTCACCATTTTCAAAGCTTATAAGATGGTGAGAAACCCCGATTATTTCAAAGGGTTATGTCTCCCCCATTGGATAGACAAATCGGTGTGTTCTTCCTAGATTGAACAAGTTTTTGGAGATTTATATAGATTGGGACTTCTTTTTTCCTTCGTGGTTTATTCTTTTAAAAGAACATTAAGGGAGATTTAATGTAACTATAACTATACTATTACTTAGACCTTGTTTCACACCCAAGAAGCCAAACTCTGGTGGAAAGTAAAGGACTTTTTATTGAATCAGCCTATCAAGTTGCCACCTTCCTTTTGCCACCCAGTTCCTGCAGCATGAACACCGTGCATGTCCACTGATGCACAGGTGCATGTTTCGTGGACAGTCCACTTAATTTCTTGGGCCAGGGGCTTTCCTTTTTTATGTCAGAGCACTTGCTTCCCAAGTCATTTGTTCATGTGCTGGCCGAAACACGCAGTGCAACATACTCTGGTCGGACACAGGCTGCTGCCCTCCTCCTTGTGTGTGGACTACACAGCTGCTCCTGCCTGCCCACCCCAGCCAAGCTTTGGAGCCACTTTTCTGTGGGGATTAAAGTAGAAGGCATAGTTGTAGGCTCAGGGCTTAGGTTTCAGCAGTCTCTCCTCATCTGGCCTCTCCCATTTGTTCCCACTCCACATGTGGGAGTAATGCTGCCGTGGTTCACAAAAGCCTTGAAACATTTGGCAGTGGACCCCTGGGCAGAAGGAAATTCATCTTAGAGCACAGTTGTGATGCGACAGCCATTAAAACTATGGCTGGAAATGAAGTCTGCAACCTGCTGGCATCAGTCAGGCATGCCTATGCTTGGGAGACCCCACCAGTGAGGCTGCTGCTGGGCTCTGCACCTAGTCCAGGCATTCCTCAGTATCTGGGGAATTGGCCCAGGACCCCCTCAGTGGTACCCAAACACTCCAAATCCTGTAGGAATTTACCTGTGTGTGGTATTTACCTGTAGCCTGTATGCATCCTTGTGTATCTGTTAAGTTGTCTTTTTTTACTTTTTAATTGTTTTGTGGAGTTGTGGGTGGAACCCAAGACCTTGCTCAGGTTAGGCAAGCAGTGTGCTACTAAGCTTGTCAACAATCTTACAACTCTAGATTGTGGTACCTAATGTAGTATGGATAAGAGGGCAGTAGTGATCATTTCTGTTGTTTAAGGGATAATGACAAAGTTGGCAGCACAGATACATTGTGTTCAATCTAAAGTTGAATTTGAGGATTTGGAAGCCATGAGTACAGACAGCTAACTATACCTTTTCCGTAATAAATTTTCCATCATAGATTCATACCAATACCCTGTTTAAAAAAAAAAAAAAAACAATGAGAAAGAAGGAAAAAATTTTGTGTTTTGGGTACTAGTTCTTTTTTTTTTTTCTGCTACTGGGAATCGAATTCAAGACCCTGTGCCTGCCCGGGCAGGCGCTGTGCCACTTATGTGTACTAGTTCTTAGCAGTCTGTCAATAACTTTATATCCTGCCTTCGTGCAGGTCATTTTTATCTTGCCTTCAGGCTTTCCCCGCTCCTACTCAGTGCCATGAAATGAGCGAGTGGAATGTGGTGCTCCTCCTCATGAAGGCGTTTCTGTGCTCGAGAGGATTTCGAGGTGATTAGCAAGTGCATGAAAGTCTGAGGATCAGTGCAAGAATGAAGATTTCATCCCCTTTAGTTGTGACACTGAGAGCTAGGTACGGAAGAGTCTGAATCGGCCGCAGCTCCTGGGTCTGTCTCTATACTTTCCCATAGTCCTTTGTTTAGAATTGATCTTAAGTTTTACTCTCCTGTGCTTTCTCAGGTTCCTTCCTTCCTGGGAAAGCTCTGAAAGCAGGAGTTTACCCGTATTATTTATATCCCCAGAATCATGTCTAGCGTGTGTTAGGTGCTCAGCACGTAGGGAATGAATAAATCCATCTTTCCATATAAGAAAAGCAGCTTAATTTTTTTCTTTTTGAGTGTAGTCCAACAAAGGAAATAATTACTCCAGGTATTAAGAGGCTTTTTGTAGAACACCATTGCTCTTCAGCAGCAGCAAACAGAGCAAAAGGCAAGAGCATTACGCTTAAATACATTCACTGGCCTACTTGTAGTGGTTGACAAGAAGATAGGTTGAGAGATGACACAGGCCACAGAAAACTGCTTACGTTGTGAGTTCCTGAAGTACCTGCCAGCCGCTTTCCATGGATACTTAGGACTGCGTTGTGTTGTCTTTCAGCTTTACTTTCTAGTCCCTATTGAGTGGCATCACTGCTCATCCCTGTGCACACGGGTAGGTTTGTTGCTCTGACTTAGCTGGAAGCAGGGACCCATGCCCCCAGCAGTTACTTTCTTCCTTGGGGAAGCTGTGTGTGTTTGTATTTTTCTGTCATGCATGGCAGCTAGAACTTGCCTAGAGCAATCTGAGGTTGTGGGAGGCTGTACATGAGAGGAGGTGAACAGAGTGCTGCTCTCAAACTGTGCGTGCAGCCACTGAGCTCATTGTTGCTGGGCTTGAGGAACTGGGAGTTTGCACAGTGTCTGTGTGTGTGTAAATAATTCCCATAAAAGGTGGATGAAGGTGCTGGTTTGGTGCTGTGAGTTGGACAGAGCCTCATACATGCTGCGCACACTCTTCCTTCTTAAAAACGTGCCTGTTTGTTTATCCAGTAGAAATGGAAGGTCTTGCGTGTGGTAGGTGTTGGGTGAGTTGGAAAGCGCAGTGCTCTGGCTGTCAAGATGGTGCAGTGTCGTACAAGCCAGAGGAACGGATGGCCTTGTGGTGCTGTGCCGTGCTGACTTAGAGTGGGTAGGGTAGAGAGCAGAGGCGTCTCAGGAAAGCACACCTCTACCACCTGCACAAGGGGTGCCAGAATGGGAGCTGCAGAACAAGCAGGAAGCTGCCTGTGCCGTAGTCCTTTGGTTTGGGTGGCTCATGAATGCATTTTGGTCACTTAATACGGGTAGTAGGGTCTGTTGTCTGCTCTGGGTTAATTCGGGAAGGGAGGAAAAATCCCCATGTCCTGTGATATGGCGAGCTTGTTCTGCTGAAAATAGGACAGTAAAGTGTTAATTAACCACCCAGCTGTAGCGCAGCTCTGAGGACTGTGGGTCCCCAGATCACAGGGCACAGGTGTATGTGGATGCATCCCTAAAGGAGCAGTTGGTTGTGGGCCAAGCAGTTTTGGAGCGGAGGGTAGTATGAGGGGAGTAGTTGCCTTCTAGCTGTCTGGCTGAGGAGCTTCCGAGCTTCCAAGAGCTGGGCGGGAGCACTGAGTGGCACCTGCCCCTTGGAAGGCTGCAGTGGCTTTACTGTGATCTGGAGTTGTTCTCTTATCAACTGGAGAACAGACAAGAAGGTCCCAGAACAAAATCCTAAAGGTATTTCTCCTTCTAATGGTTTAAATTGTTTGCCTCCTTCCAAATGACATTTTCTGCCTCTACATCCAGAGGTAGTAGACCATGGGGACCAAAGGTATGAGTTGTGCATACAGAGTGGGTTTTAGTTATCTTTTCTTACACATTTTTTATTAGCTGTACAGTAAAAAGGTACATAAGTATAGCACAGCAGTGCCTGTAATCCCAGCACCCAGGAGGCTGAGCAAGGGGCTACAAGTTCAAGCTGTCTGGGGCTACGCAGTGGTACTCCATGTCAAAGTAACAACATAAGTACATTAAGATAGCTATGTTAATATAAAGGAAAAAGTTAACATACATGAGCTAACCTAAGTATGAAGAAAGAGGGCTGTGAAGATAGCTCAGTAGAACAAGCATCTGCCTGGCAAGCACAGGATGCTGAATTCAATCCTTGGTACTGCAAAAAAAAAAAAAAAAAGTATAAAAAAAGGTATGTTAAGATGATGCCATAACAACATCAGAAATAAGAAATAGGTCTCATGGTCATTGTGTTTCTTTCCTGTGACAGCTGCAACAAATTATGGCAAACCTGGTAGCTTAGAAGAATAACTTTGTTTTCATAGTACTGCAGTCAGAACCAAAAGCAAGGGGTCATGAGCCATAGGCCTGCACAGGCTCCCGAAGAAAGTGCTTCGCCCAGCATCTTGGGGCCTGTGGCACTCACTAGCATGCTGCTGCATCGCTCCATCTTTATAGGACCGTTGGGTTTCCTCTTTTGGCTCTTTAAAAGGGCATTTGTTACTTGATTTAGAGAGCATCCTAAATCAGGATGGTCTGATTGTGACACCCTGGTTGTATCCCCCAAGACCCTGTGGCTAGAAGGTCACAACCACAAGTTCTAAGGATTATTACTCACATCTTTGGGGGTCACATTCCACCCACTGCAGATCCCTCCCAGATATGCAAGGTAGTGTAATTTGGAAAGATAGAGTTCTGTGAGATTTAATAAAGGAAGATGATACCTGTGAATACATGTCCTTTCTTGTGGAGAAAACGAGTCTTGTTTTTACTTTCACCCTGGTTACCATGGAAACAGCAGGGCTTGAGGCTCTTTTGCAATTCTGTTTAACTAATTCAAATGGCTCTCGTCACCAGTTTTCTGTGTGTTATGACAGGCACAGCCCAAGCGTTCTACATGCTTCATTTAATCCTCAGTCCAGCTTTGGTTTCTTTTTATTAGATGATGAAGCAAGCACTGCAAGCTGAAGTAAGGTGCCCGCAGCTGTGCAGCTTAAACACAGTAGCGCTGGTTATACAGGTGTGTTGCTAACTGCTGGGCGAGCTCAGTTGCTTGAAGGGTCTGGGCACCAAGGTGAAAGGAGGTGAGAATCTTGCTAACCTTTCTGCGTTATACTCTGTGTAAGGAATCTTGATCTGTGGAGGATCAGGAGCAGAAGATCCCTTCTGCCATGCAGAAGGTGGGTGTCTTGGCCAGATTTGCATGTCGCTGCCCAGGATGCATGTGCCTATAGTCAGTCTGTCCCGGGAGACCTGGCAGTCAGTCAGTTTGTGGTGGTACAACCGCATCTATAGATGGGGAGGAAGGTTTTCTACCTGATCCATCCACATCCCTGGCTGAGAACCAGTGTTAGTGGTAGGCAGCCTGTCTGCATAATGTTCCTTTTGCTTAGGGAAGAAGACTCTCCAGGGTTTGTTTGTATTTAGTGCTGAAGAGTTTGACCAAACCATGTACTGTGGATTCCTTTGTTCTGAAATGAAATTAAAGTTACATCATTTTCATTTACTTCACTCCACCTCCACCTTTATATCTAGCCAGCTAACTAGCATCCTCCCAATCCTGGTGTGGTCCACCAGGAAGAAACTGCAGAAGGATTTAAGGTCCCAAGAGGGAAAAGAGGAGAGCTTCCTGTATTCCTCGTCGGCGCTTCCTGGGGTGGGGGTGGGGGGTGCCAGGCTCTGTAGGTCTGTTTTTCTGGGTCATGCTAGCCAGGAATCTGGTCTTCTCCAGTTCATTGCGTGCTCCGGTTTCTCTCTTTGTTACGGAATAGTTGTTTGTTGTATTTCAGCAACATAATTTACTATCTCTCGCTTATTTCTCTGTAGGATACTGTACCTGTGGAGGATAATAAAAGCATTTTACATGTTTATGCTTAAGTTTTAAAATGTTAAATTCTGTAGAATACTTTCTTGAGGATTTTTATATAATAGTTAGTATTTACTGAAGTTTTATAAGTATCAATACAAATACTCCCTTCTTTATTCTTGGCATGAATTCTTTATTCTCATGCTGAGATCTCAGACTACCCTACTACGTCTAATTAATCTTCAGAACTCAGGTAAACAGGTGTAGGACATGTTGGGTGGTAAGGAGAACCTGTAGAGTCTCCTGAACAGTGTTCTGAACTGTGAGTTTCTATTTATGATGCCCTTCTGTGACCATGGTATCACCAGCAGCCCTGTTTTATTACTTGGACAGAGTTTCTGACAGCTTCATTTGGGTTTAAAAATACTCCGTGATTGTGGCCAAGTGTGAGGTTTGGAATTTGGATCCTTCCCGGAGGGATGAGGCTTGTACGGAGTGGGAGGTGGGTGGCTTTTGTGTGGCAGTAGCACTCGTTCCTCAGGGCTCCAGAGCAGCACAACAGAGTGACTTAGGCTGGTTCAGTGCAGAGGTCCAAGGAAGGGCCCTATAAAGTGTTACTTACAGGAAATATTTATAAAGCCAAGGAGCGGTAAAAGACCAGTTCATGGGAAAAGAATATAACGTCAAAGTACTCATCCTAAATTAGTCCAGGGCTGTATACTAAAATACTAATTTTAAGTTAGTGTAGTGATAGATGACATTTCTCCTTTTGTGTGTTATTAAATTTTAATATACATTTATGTTAGAAGTATAATCAGGATCTAACTAGCTTTTTTTTGAGCCATTAACGTAGTGTGTTCTTGAATTTGTTTGAAAAATTGGACCCAAGGTTGACTGGATGAATCATAAAACATTCAACAGGTGATGTGTTAGCTATTCTTGAGCTAAGGGAGATTGGGACTTGGTTTTCTATACTTACTATTGTTCAGAATGTTTCACTCTGAGGTGGTGAGGAAGTCCACTCTGTCCACTGTGCAGATGTCCGGTGTCTGTTATCTGCAAGGCCCTGACATGGTGGACAAGGAACACAGCCTGTTCCCTACTCTTCAGGCGCTCACATCTGGGGCGTGGGAGGTTGGTGGTGTTCTCAGCAGAGCAGCTTGTGGCTCTGGCAGACAGTCCACTGGGTGGGGCCACGGCTCTCCCACTTTTACCCTTGCTCGCCTCAGCTCTCCTCAGTAGTGCTCCGGGGTTGCTAGGAATGTTTTCCAGGGCGTGGAAGGCACTGTTTTTGTTACTTCCAAGGTGGAAAGTGCTGAGACCCCTTTGTCTCTCCGTCCCTTCCCACCCACATGTGGGTAATGCACCCTTCCCTGTCAGTTGCTGTGGGCTTGCATGTCCTCTCAGATGTTGGTCTCTCCTTTCACGGTGTGTGTAGTACATGTTCTATCACTTTCTTTTAACTCATCTTTTGGAAAATCTAGTTTCTGGTTGAGAGGTGTCCATTTGGCTTTCCACAGCACCAGTGACACGGCCGTGGTGGGTATTTTGAGTGGTCTGGTGAGGTCTCTGTTGGGAGGATACTGCCATCAGAAGGCAGGACAGAGTTGCCAAGCTGCAGCCAGGGCTGTGCGGCCCAGCAGTCAGAGTCTGTGTAGAGTGGTGTGTTAGAAAGCCGTGAAGCTAGGGTGGCCCCCAGTGAGTAACTGGGAAGCCCAGCCAGGCTGGTCAGTGAGAAAGTAAAGTGAAGCAGCCTTTGAGACATAAGCAACAGTGGGCTGGCCAGATAACTCAGTGGACTAACGCGCCTGGTCAGACAGATGCAAGGACTGCGCTTTGACCCCTGGTATGTTTGTTGTGCTGGCTCCACTCCCAGGGTGTGCTGAGATGGGGACTGAGACTGAGCGGGGTGGCATGCGCCTGTGATGCCAGCCCTTGGGAGGCTCGAAACAGGAGGATCGCTGCAAGTCCCATCTGTGTCGTGAGACCCCGTAGACTCTGTACTAAATACAAAAAAGATAAGAAATAAGTCTCTAAGTGAGTATAGTATAGTCTGTCATCGTGCCAGTCATCCCAGGTGACCCTAGGTTGATGTACTGTGAGGTGCTTTGGGTCAACCCCCCAGACACACTGATCCCTCAGTGCTGTCCTTCCACCAGCCTGGCTGGTGCTGGCGTATTTTGCCAAGCTGATGTGAATAGGCCTGATGGACTCGCTATTGCTATAGATATCTCTACCTGATGGGTGGTTGTGACGCGGGTGATTATAAATTATTTTTTGCTTCACAAATGTGTAGCCAGCAGCTCAACCAGAAAATCCTAAGATGCTGCTAAGTAGTGCCTTTAGCTAGCTTATCTGACTGGGAAGGGAAAAAGTTACTTAATCAGACTTGAACAATAATTAGTTCAACTTTCTTTATGAAGGTTCAGACTTAAAAATCAGATCGTATAATCTTGACTTTCAGAGACAAGTTGGGTGACTTTGACAAGATCCCCGCCACCAAGCCCTGGCATCTTCTGATCTGTGACCCTACTAGTGACTGACTCTACTACCTCTGTGTAGATTCATATGATATACTCTATGAAGCCCAGACCAAGACTAGCGACAACCTGGTGCTAGTCTGCTGTGACCTAACAACTGGGGATTTTGCATGATTTGTAAAAGGAGGGGGTTGGCCTGTCTGGCTTGGAGCCTTTCAGAGTTAATATCCTGGTGCAGTGTCGCCTCTTCCTCGTGAGAAAGGTGCTCTGAGCGTTTCGTGTCACCTGCATATGGCAGCATTTGCAGTCTGTCTTCCACCTACTGCGGCAAATTGTGGTGTTTGTAATGAGGTTTTCGCTGTTCTAGCATAGAACCAGAGAGGGCACTTGTCAACAAGAGCGTCCGCTGTCTCCCCACACACTTGCGAGCTGGCGTAATGCTGCATGATAGCCAAGGTCTGTTGTCACTCTCCACCATACATATTTAGCACTGCGGTTGTTCTCTGGTGACGTTACTGAGAAGTCTAAGCTCACCAAGCTGTGCTAAAGAGTGCCCTTACCCTGACTTCCACATTACCCATGCTGTTTTGTTACAGGCCCTCCGTGTTAATAGAGGACAAGGCGGTAGACACTCTGGCGTACCTCAGTGACGGGGATGCCCGCACTGGCTTGAACGGACTGCAGCTGGCAGTGCTGGCCAGGTTAAGCGCCAGGAAGGTGTTCTGTAAGAAGAGCGGGCAGACGTACTCTCCAGGCAGAGTTGTGATCACTGAGAACGACGTGAAGGAAGGCCTCCAGCGGTCCCACATTTTGTATGACCGTGCTGGTGAGTACCTAGGATTTGATGCTGGGAGTGATAAGTATGTCTGCTGTGCCTGTCTAGGCACCTGGTGGTCAGCTGCGTTAGGGTACACTCCAGTCTCCGGTGGACCTGCACACTGCCAAGTGCAGACCTTTCTGGAGAAAGACATCAGGCAGAAGCTGCCCTGATAAGCAGGAGTTGGGATTTGAAGTCACAGGCTTTAATTTGGCCTACAAACGTCATTAGACTTTGCCATTGTTACCCGGTAGCGTCCTATAGAGGACAAACACTTTTGAGCACTCTTGTATTCAGTTGACAGTAATTCTTGGTCATTAGCCAAGCAATAATAAGAGGACTTTTGGAATACACGCCTCAGTCACTTGCTTAAGATCCTTGGTTTGTAGAATCTAAAAATTTATTGACAAGCTGGGCATGGTGGCGCACACCTGTAATCCCAGCACTTGGGAGGCTGAGGCAGGAGGATTGGTGTGAGTTTGAGAACAGCCTGGGCCACAGAAGTGAGCTCAAGGCCAGCCTGAACTGCAGTGAGACCCTGTCTCAAAAAAATAAATAAGCAAACAAACAAACTGACATGGATCTTGATGCGTTTTTGAAAATTTAGACACGCAGTATTCACAAGGCTATGTAGGGTGGTCACAGGTAAGAGATGGCCAACACCGGTTAGATCATGAGCTAGCTGTGCCAAGCATCGTAAGCACAGGGCATTCGCATCTTTTTCAGAAGAGCTGAAGGAGAGATAGATTACTGGCGATTAGGCTGACGCTGCTACTGGAGCACTGACATGGCTCCGGATGTATCATGGTGCAGCACAAGGAAAAGAGTTTCCACCACTTGGAAGGTTCTGCCAAAAAGGAAGCTGGCAGTCGAACTTCTTGGGCCTGTGTTGGCTCTGCCATATCTTTGAAGTCCCTGGTAAGAAGAGCTCTCCTTAGGACAGAGAAGCAGGTGGAGGGTATAAGGACTAGGTCCCAGGCACTGCCCCTTCCTGGCTGCACACTCACCACAGCCACAGAGATGTGGCCAGAGCTCATGGACCGTGGTGCCTTCACCTCAGCTGGACGTTGGTGGGGCGAGGACCCTGGCCGGCCCAGGCTGCAGTCTGGTGCTGTTCTGCTCGCCCTTGCTCTTGACTGTCATGGAAAGGCTTGAAAAGTCTGGAAAGGGAGACATCTAAATGTCGAGTCCTATTTTGCTCCTGGTTAAGTACAAAAACAAGCTCAGAACACAGCAGAGCTTGAGAGGTGACAGCCCTCGCTTGC
Organism: Myocastor coypus; assembly: GCA_004027025.1. Lineage (NCBI taxonomy): Eukaryota > Metazoa > Chordata > Mammalia > Rodentia > Myocastoridae > Myocastor > Myocastor coypus. The sequence goes on from PVJA010022305.1 coordinate 21,497, forward strand.
TGTCCTTCCTGTGTCTGGCTTGTAGCAGCGGTCATCTTTCTGCTTCCTCACCAGTGTCCTGAAGGAGGCTGTGTGTGGTGGGACTGTTCCTCTATACCCTGTCAGGTTACCACCTAAAGCCCTTGCAGCATGGCATTTGCTAGCAATCGTTGGGTGTTTTAGACTTTTTAAAATTTTCAAAATTACCTTAGTAGGTAGTTTAATAATTTCATCCCAGTTTTATGGACAACAATTCTTGCCTCAGTTCACAAAGCACATGGTAAAATCACCTTCAGAAAGGCCTTTCCTGCTGTCCATGGGCCTCTACCCCAGCCCCACCACATCACCAAGTGCATCTGGAGGTGTCTACACCTCGGAAATGGCTGGTCCTCGGGAGTTGTGCCTGGGGGAGTCACTGTGTCTAATACAGTGCCCGAGCTGGGGGATAGCAGAATCCTTGAGGCCCCAACTGTGTAACTTTCTAACACTAGTATGCACAGCCTGTCTGCCCCCAGGAGATCCACAGACAGCGTACCTTTTACATCTTCAAGAAATGTTCTTGTCAGGCTGTCCCTTAAATAGACATAGAAGCATTCATTGCCTGGTAACTGTTAGCTTAGACTCTTGGGTCTTTATATACCTCTGGTGAGACAAAGATGCCCATGCTAGGTTTTATTGTAATTTTCAATGTCCCTGTGTATATAGGTAACCCACCAGTAAGTAAGATCCAGTGTCATTCAGATGTTTCTGTATTAGAGTGAAGGAATTTCCATGTGCTAACAAATTCTCTTATCATGCATGGACATCAGGGCTCTGCTCTGTGGAAATGTGAAATTGCCAGTTATAAAGCACTGCATGAGAAAAGCAGAAATGGCAGATGGCATGAAATAATCAATGTAGCGTGGCGCAGTGTTTCTGTAGCACTTGCTCTGGGCCAGGCACATCTTAACACAGCCCTGCGAGGTAGGTGGCAGTGGCTTCCCCATTTTATAAGAGAACTCTGACGGATAGGGGGGTGAGGAACTTGCCAATGGCCACACATGAGTATGACTTTGTTGCCTCAGAGACGGTGGACCGCAGGTGATTTTTTTTCCATCCCTCCATTCTCACACATTTGGCCTGCCCTGCCCAGCCCAGCCCAGTCCAGGCAGGCCCTGCCCTGCAGAAAGGCAGAGCACAGGGTGTCTAGGCTAGGGTGTCAGGGAAGGGGCAGAGTTCTGCAGACCACCAGGCAGGATGCTTCCTACGCAGCTTGTAGCTGCTGGATGCACTCATTGAGCCTGGGTACTGAACTGCTCAGTTTGATCCCAACAGCCTGGCCTGGGTCTCCTTGGAAATAAGACCCTTCACAGATGCTACCATCAGCCTTTGGGGTCCTGCCCCCTCCTCACTAGGCCAGCGCCTTGAGGACTTCCCAAGCAGCCCCTCTGCTTCCTCAGGAAGCCTCCTGCCCTTGCACATAAGAGAGAGGACATGGTCAGAAAGTTGTGAAAATTGTGCCGGTGCCATTGCTGTTACCTGAAAGCTATTTTAATCCTTGCTCTTAAGTATGTCTTCTGCATTTTACTGATCTGCTTCTCTGTGAATCCTTGGGTAAAAGTGGAGTAAAACCAGGTGATATGTACTTTCAGGCTGAGTTGTTAGTCTGCCTCCCAGTTCCCTGGGGTCCTACCATGCAGCCCTCCTGCACTGAGGCTGGGGTTTAAGTCACCATGAGCTTCAGATACCAGGAAGGCAGCTGAAATGCACTGAGAAACAGGCTATAACAGCTGCCCTCCCCCTTGTCTCTCCCTTGGTGCTCCAGCGAGGTCCACGCTTGCTTTCCTCCACAGACCAAGGAGGCCAAGGACAGAGCCAGAGTATGAGATGCCCCCCTGGTCGCCATTGTGCCTGGCGTGTGCCCTTGGCAGAGGACAGCCTGCCTTCCAGGGTGCAGCCCTCCTGAGCAGCAGCCTCTTCTGGACCCCAGCCTCCGGGAGAACCCTGCAGCATGATCAGAAACTACAGTGAACATTAAATGATTAAAATTCTGTTGAAGTGGAAAACACATTGTCATTAATCCAGCCCAAAACCTTGTTGCTGAGGTGAAGCAGCTCTGGAAGTCCTCTTCCTGAGGGTCTTATTTGCACTGTTGCAGCTGCCTCGGTTGTTCTGAATCCATTCAAAACATTTACCTTACCATCATTTTGACTGGGGAGGGGCCAGAAGTTGCACAGTATAGATCTAGTGAGCAAGGTGGATGAGGACATGCCGTTGTCCTTTTCCAAGCCTGCCTTTCTGGGTGCTCGCACTAGGTAGCTGCATTTACTATGTTTCTGATCACTCAGCAAAAATGACCAGGAAAGAGGTTGCCCAGAGTTGCTGCAAAATAGCAAGGATGTTGGGACCGGTGTGATCAGAGGGGGCGGGCACTTCGTCCCAATGTGTCTTTTACTAGAGTTTTTTTTTAATTGTAAACATGAGCCACTGTCTTTTTCCATTATCCTTTGGGCACCAAGGCCTGTTCCAGAGGTTATACCACCCAGTGGGCACGGCGTGAAGGCGGCTGTCAGGCCCAGCATCCTCTCCCGGGCCCTGTGGGCATAGGCATGTGAGGGGTGGGAGGTACGACTGGCATGGCTGACTGAGTGGCTCTGTGTGCGCAGGGGAGGAGCACTACAACTGCATCTCCGCCCTGCACAAAGCCATGCGTGGCTCCGACCAGAACGCCTCACTCTACTGGCTGGCGCGCATGCTCGAGGGAGGAGAAGACCCGCTGTACGTGGCCCGGAGGCTGGTGAGGTTTGCCAGTGAGGACATCGGTGAGTGGTGCAGGCTCCCAGTGCCCGGGTTCCTTGGAGGAGGTGGTGGGGTAGAGGGAGTGTGGCCCTGTGGCCCACAGAGAGCCTTGGGCCATGTGGGACTAGAGAAGAGGCTTCCTACAGCATTCATCTGTCCGTACGCACCCTGTACAGGCATTGCGCTGTTTTCATACAGTCTCCATTTTCTGTTTCCTCTTCAGGTATGTTCTGGGATCGCAAGTGGCTGTTCAGTCTCGAGATAAAGACATTTTCTGTTTTCTTTGTAGCCAACGTGAAGGCCTCAGCTGGTTCCTGGGGCTGAAGCCCAAGAGTGGGCACGGGTTGAGACGAAGCTCCAGTGCTCTTTGCTCTCCTTTGCTCTTTGTAAACGTTTTGTTCTTGACGTGTCCATCCCTTGAGCGTCTTCGTGCCTTGGTGCCCGTGTGCGTATGTAGTGTCTCCCTCTCTCTCTCTCACTCTTACTGCTAAGCATGAAGTTCTTATCCTCCAGGAATCCTTCTCAGCCCCCACAGCAGCCACTCTGTAACCATTTCTGAAATGAGTCGGTGTGATCAGCGCTGTCCATTTGCCAGATGGGACTGTTTTAACCAGCAGATCTCCTAGTAGCGATCACCTCTGGCTGCAGCAGGAAGCGGGCAGGTTGGGGCTATGGTGTGTTGTGGCCTAAACTTCTCTCTGTCTCATGCGACAGGCCTGGCAGACCCGTCCGCGTTGACACAAGCAGTTGCTGCCTACCAGGGCTGCCACTTCATAGGCATGCCAGAGTGTGAGGTGAGTCAGCGGGTGGAGTCTCGTGTGCCACGGGTGGGAGTGTGTGTCCTGCTTCACCGGCCCGCTGCATGGGCTGGCCAGCTTTGGAGCAGCCGTGGTGTGTGGAGAGGCTGAAGGAGCTGGCGTGCACGCTGCTGTGCTCCAGCCCAACACAACAGCTTTCCCACTTCCCTGTTCTATTTACTGAGGGGCTTATGAGCATTTTTATTGAGCAATATGAACTTGCGTTTAAAGAACCAAAAACCGCTAGTCTGTACCTCTCGTGAATAGAAAGTTCTTTACAATATCTAGTGGTCTAGCATAGGCAACAAAGACAGGTGAGTCCTGGTGGAAGTCTGAAATTACCCAGGGTGTGAAGGTTGAGTGCCCGCTTAAAGCCTTTGCGCCCTCCCGCGTGCCACATGCCCTTCTGTGGCCCAGGTGCTGCTGGCCCAGTGTGTGGTCTACTTCGCCAGAGCCCCAAAGTCCATTGAGGTGTACAGCGCCTACAACAATGTCAAAGCCTGCCTGCGGACCCACCAGGGTCCGCTGCCTGCGGTGCCCCTGCACCTGAGGAACGCCCCCACCCGGCTCATGAAGGACCTGGGCTATGGCAAAGGCTACAAATACAACCCCATGTACAGCGAGCCTGTGGAGCAAGAGTACCTGCCCGAGGAGCTGAGGGGTGTTGACTTCTTCAAGCAGAGGCGGTGCTGACTAGCTTGTGCCCACAGAAGGATGCCTCTGAGGGGGCCGAGGGGTGAACATGGGGTTCCCGTGCCCACCATCGCAGGTCCAGACGGACCAGCACCCGGTGCCAGAAGTTCTAAGTGTCCTGTGGGTGGAGGCAGTTCCTTCGGCTAAATGTGTCACATTGAAATTGTGTTCATTTGCACCTTGTGCAATGGTTATGCTTATGAAATACCTGGCAGCTTTGTGCAATGATTAATGTTATAAGGAATTATCTATTTTGTCATAGTATTTAAGTCATAATGTCATTTCAGAATTCAGTTAAGTAGAATTTTTTTTCTTTAAAAAATGTATATTCTGGGTAGTTTCAATTGGTAAAAAAATGTAATTGTGATTTAATACTGCATAGTGTTTTGGGTATTTTTTTTATATGCAAAGGTCTTATGAGCCAATAAAACTATTTCAAAGTACTCATCAATTCTTTAACGTTTTTCCTGGGGGTGGGGGCACCAGCACCTGTCACCCCTGCACTTGGTGGCCAGAGCCAGAGGGAGCAAGCCTCCGCGGAGGGAAGTCAGGATCCTTGCCCCTGGGCTGGTCTTCAGTTTCTTCTGGGTCCTTCATGCGTGTCGCTGTCCCTCAGCTTCATGTTCATGGGACCTGCTGCTAGCTTTCATCAGCCTCCCTCATCACCATGCTCTGTCTGTTTTTCTCTGGGTGTATGACACTCGCCCTGGTCTCCAAGCCTTTGCCCCATTCGGAAGGGCACCCGTGGTGGTCCTGAGACTGGCCTTTTCCTGGGTGAGAACTGCCGTTTCCTGGCTATGCCTTCTGCTGCTTGGTTGATTTCTGTACCAAGTGCCTTGTTTCACTGGCCTTCAGAGGGCGTGGTGAGACGCTCCGTGACTTGCGTCATAGGCTGGCCAAGTGTGTGTGGGCAGTTGTCCCAGGGGTCTCCTTTGCTGTCACACAGATTTCCTCTGCTGTCTGCCTGGAGCAAGGCTTATCTGTGCAGAGGCTGAATGTGCTTGGTTCTTCCTACACACCTGTCTGGCCCTAGTGGGATAACCTCTAGGTCAGGGATGGCTTGTGCATGCTGATGTGTTGGTTGGTGAGACCCAGGCCACAAGGGACCTTTGGGTCATGATAAGGGCCTGAGTATTACGGTCTTGCTGAGGGGATGTGATGAGGCCTAAATTCTATAAGAATCGCCTCTGCTGCCGTGTTGGGATGAGAAGGAAAGGGAGGACAGGTGAGAGGAAGGAGATCAGTTACCAGTGTAACTGGATCAGACAGGACAGTGGCGGTGAACAGTGTGGGGGGTGATGGGCCATACACAGTGCATGTGTGTGAGACAGCTGGGGCGGCTGTCACTGAGGATGGCACAGATGCTAGCTCTGTCCCTAAGCCCGTGGTGTGTGCTGGTTACTTGAACCCTCAATAACTTAGTAAGCTAAGTACGTTTATTTATATAGTCAAAGATGGAGCACAGGAAGTTGTGGTGCCTTCCTGCAGCCGCTGTGGGAGGCAGCGTCTCCGCTGCACTTGGCCTGTCGCCTCCACTGCCTCAGCCCCTTTCTGGGCCTCCTGGTGGAGCAGCAGCTGTGGAGCAGGAACCTGTGGCGGTGCTGCAGCTTTTCCTGCCACGCCCTCCTGTCTCTGCTGGAGTTTTTGGAGATGTCTTCAGCCCTGTCACGTTTCGCCCCTTCGCCATGTCCTGTTCCAAGGCCCCGGGAGCTGCTCTTCTTCACCTAGCGCTGCTTTATGCCTGCTTTTGCTTTTTTCCTTCTGTGGTGTCCTGTATCTGTGTACTTATTTGGTCACTGCTTGCCTCCCTGAGGATAGCTCTCTTTTGAGCTCTCTTGTATCTGCTGTGCCTTCCGCCCAGGTGTGAAGAACAGAAGCATGTTTGAGCTCTGCATGTGTAGATGGTACTCACTTTGATCCTTGCCCTGCCATCAGCTGGGAACCCTGGAAGTCAATCCCGAGGGCTTCGTGGCTCTTGCTGAGGTTAGAGCCCCAGAGAAATGTGGGCTGCAGGGCAGGCGAAGTATGAATCCCTGCGTTCTGGAAGCCAGCCAGGTAGGAGCAGCTGTCATACATCAATGTGTCTATTGGTCTCCTGGTTGTAAAGAGGGACCCAAGCCCTCGGCTGTGTTTGGGGTCCTCCTGTTCAGGGGTGCCCCAGTGGTGGTAAGAGAGGATGTCAGGGGACCACTTCCTTTTGAGCCTCCTTGCCGGGGTCTGCCCTCTGTCCTACCTGTGTCTCCCCCTGAGGCTGCCCACTGGCATGATGAGTTGGAAGCTTCTCGCTGTCCTTGGGTGAGAAGAATGGAGAGCAGATCAGAATGGCCAAGAGGAGAAGCCCTCGTGTGGACAGATCCCTGAGCCAAAGGACGCAGGCGCTTACCTTAGAAGAAACCTTACCTTGGAAAATTCTTTCTGCAAAATATCAGACCTTGGAAACGAAGGAGAACAGTGTCAGCAGCTAATAGCAGTCTGGGAGAATGGCGTGATGTCAGCAGAATATACACACCAGTAAGCTTCAGGACTGCTGGTCACATCCGCAGAGCACGCCGAGAGAAATGTGCCGTCCTCAGCAGCAGCCCAGGAAATACTGTCATTCATAACAGAGGAGCAGAGATTACGTGAAGAGAACTACATCGTACCACTGGAGAGTGCCTGAGCCAAGGAAAAGAAAGCATTTTTTCTGAGCAGGTCCCACCTTACGTGGACTTAGGTTCTCATCATGCTTGGCAGAATCTGTCTTACAGCACAGGATGGGTGGTATATGCAAAAGGAGAAGTGCATGCTTGTTGAGCGATGAAATGAGGGCGTAAATGAGCTTTCCCTCAGGAAATTTATGTTTATGGAGATATCTCAGAATAGCAGTTAGCCCTTAAAGTTGCTGGCCACCACAAGCCGGGTCAGCCGTGGGCCAGGACAGTGACCATCGGGAAGCTGCTTGCCTGGTACAGTGACCCTGCTCAGGCCAAGGCGGAGCTTCACTGTCATTAAACTGGTGTATTGTGAGCCAGGCGTGGTAGCGCACACCTAGAATCCCAGCACTTGGGAGACTGAGGCAGAAGGAAGGGTGTGAGTTCAAGACCAGCCTGGGCTACAAAAGTGAGCTCAAGGCCAGCCTCAACTGCATAGCGAGACCCTGTACCAAATAAAAGATGCCAAAAAGTAATAAACTAGGGCTTATGTGTCTGATTGCAAAGTTGTAAGTGACTACTGCAAGACGGTACAGAAAGGGGTCCAAGAAAAGGAATGTCCACATAGACAAGATGAAAACATTTCTATTGCCGGTTAGTGATGAGCACTGTAAACACCTTAGCATGTGTCCTTTGGGTATTTTCCGAGTGTGTGTGTGTGTGTGTGTGTGTGTGTGTGTGTGTGTGTGTGTGTGTGAAAGTTGGCCATCTGCATCATTTGCTTCATGGTCGCTTTTCCTAGCCTGGTCACCTGATTTTCCACACCCTGAATTCATCTCTTCCTGTGTGACTTGCCTATAGTGCCGCCAGGGGGCAGCATAGTTCACAGAGTACACAGCCCTGCATGTGTTGCTCACGGCCTGGCAGGCAGGCGGGATGGAGCTCCCAGAACTGGATTTAGGGAGATGAGGAGCTCACCTCACTCATTCCTCTCACTATCCTCAGAACCCTGTCCCCAGTTTGCCTGCATCCAGGAGTGGGTTCGCTTGGGTCTGAGTCCTTTAAGGGCCATTTTTGCACTCTGTGACCTTGGTCAAAGCTGCCAGCGGTTCTTCTCTCCTTCTCACCTGTGGAGTAGGAAGCCCAAAATATTTCCGAGTGGCCGTGGGAATTACATGATTGGAGATATGTCGTCTCTCAGAATAATGCTTGGCACATAGGGCTTACCAAGAGGTATTACCATTGCCAGGTTTTCTGATCTCAGCTCCGACCTCTCTTAGGGAAGTCTTCTCTGACCCCTGAGAATAGGCCAGACCCCCCCTCCCCCCAGCCCTGAGCTCCGGGGACATTTTGCTCCTCTCTCTGTGAGACATGACGGCTCCATAGCCTCTGTGCTAAGGGTTTGATCTTGCTCCCCCTGCGCTTCCTCTGAAAGCCAGCCTGTGCCTGCTCTTGATTCATTCTGAGCAGCCAGGCTGACCTGGGGACCTACCCTGGGAACAGCAGAGGGTCTCACCTTCTGAGGGCACTTAAGTTTGCCCTTCATCAATAATTTCCAACTGAACTGCTGCCTGCTGTGTTCTGGGCACCATTCAAAATGTTTTCCATGCCTGATGACAATTTCTAAACTGACTATAAAAATTGGAACTGCCATCTTATATCTAAAGAGGACCTCGGGACTTGGCTTTGTCAGCTGACTTCCGGAGATCACAGAGGCCCATCTGCCCGGTTGTCTTGCTGGGCTCTTCCAGCTCTTATGCGTTAGAATCAATAGAGGGCTTGGTAAAAGTCCCAGAATTTCTAATTCCTCCTGGCTTCTAGTAGGTTCTCAGAGGAGGTTGGTGCTGTTGTTCCGTGTGAATCATGCTTTGAAAACCACCACGCAACACCGTAGGACTTGCTGTCAACACCCTAGAATACATTTTCAAAACCAAATGGTGTTGTCAGATCCAGGGTAAAATTGCAAAGGTATCTAGTCCAGATCCCCTAGCCACCCCAGGCTGTCTGCCGGTTCTCTAGTGTTACTAGCCAAAGACACATCTGGTGGCTCCCTAAGGCCTGAGGTGCCTGCCTGCCTCACACCCAGAAGGCTGCCTGGGTCTGGGACTGGCTGCTGAGCATCTAGGCTGGCCAAGCGAGGGTCGGCCATGGTGAGCAGCCTTCGGTGTGGGTGGTACGAAGGTGTCTTCCAAGACTTAACAAAGGTATCCACAAGCTTCCTGGGCCCAGGAAGAGGGAGAATTTTGAGCTAGTCAATCTGTGTATTTTGCCTGTCCTGATTAAAACCCAGCTTCCTCCAAAACCTCACCTTCTTTCTTGCCTGCTTACCAAGAATAAAATACATGGATTTCACTCTGCAGCCTCAAACACTCCACCTGCCTGCCGCCCCCTCGCTGCTGCACAGGTGGTTGAGATGAGCACAGTGAAAGTGGAGGCTATTCTTGGCATGAGGCAGTGGGAGGCTCCTACGAGAAAAGGCATGGGAAACCGAGTCACAAGGGCACCGACGGGGAGGTGCACCGGTCACCCACCTGGCGAGCTCTTGTCAGAGCTGTCTCAGAGGAAGCCTGAGTCTGTATGACCACCTGCCTGAGCAACCCACAGCCCTGGACCTGGTATCTCTTTCCTCTTCCTATTGGGCAGCAAGTATTGGAAGGGATCCCACAAATTTCTCCCACTTTCCAGTTGTGTAAAATTCTACCTCAAGACCTACAAAAACCTGATGTCTTTATTTACCAGTCTGGTTAGGAGAGGTTATCTCCACTCCGCTCTCATCAGCCCCAGCTGCTGATGCTGCCTGAATTCTGTCTTCTCGGCTGTGGACTTCAGCACTTAGCACCGACGTCACGTTAGCCCCACGGAATCTGACTCCTGGTAAGTTTTCAGTGAGTGGCTGTATAACTGACTTCCCTCTCTGGAAAAGGCGACAGTCCTCATGCAGAGATGTTTCTTGATTACAGACACCACATGTGGGAGCATCACTGGCCCACGCAGTGTGTTTCCCATGGTCCAGAGCGTGGGAGGGGAATGGCAGGGTGCCTGGCATGAGTTTTCTACTTCTGCACTAAAGACAAAGCCTGTGTTCCTCATGCAATATCTCTGCTTCAGCAACAACCTGATTGCAAAGTCAGTGTTGCTGTACCTTTCCGTGGTGTTTTACAAAATAGAATTTAAAAAACAAATGCCTATGTTGAAAGTCCTAAGTCATAGACTTGGAGAACTGGAATTGGGTGTTGGTTTTGCTGAGCTTCCGTTTCCTTTACTCTTAAAGCCACGGTGGCAGCAATCGCTGGAACGGCTGCAGTTTGAAGCTATGCAGTCATTATCTGCATATGAAAACTGCTAAAAGGAAATTCCCTGTTTTGCTGATAAATAATAGATTTAAGATGGAACTTTTTTACATCCTTCCGACAATCTTCCATGTTGGGAAAATGAGACTCTGAGCTAAGGCCATCATCTCCTCTCTGACAGTACTCTTAACTCATTTGTTCTTCAGTCTATCCGAAGTTGCCACTAGACATTGTTTTATTTTTACCTTTTTTTTTTGCCACTTTTAAAAGTGGAAGTTTCTCCAGACAAGTAGGGTACACAGGTGTAAAAGACATTATAAACTAAGAGGTGTTAGAGGCAGGTAAGGCATTACCATTTTTCAGTGATTTATTTGTTAAGGTATGCATACCAGTGATCATTGGGGGCCAGTGGCTGTAAAGTCAGGTTTGTTCCTTTTTTGATCAACACAAGAAGGAACTCCAAGTTCAGTGTGACCAACGTGCCTCCCTCGCTCCCTGCCTCCTTGTGTGTCCCCAGGCTTGGCTCTTGCTGCCAGGGGAAGGTCTGCCCTGGGCATCCTTGCGTTTGGCTGCACGTCAGCAAGCTCTCTCTGAACTGTTCCTGCCCATCTTCCCTGTCCACTTGTCCATGCTCTTGACAGGAAACAGGCTCGGTTGAAAACCTGGATTTGGGAGACGTTGGACATGCAGAGTATACTGCTGAACTTGGCAGGCGGGGCAGAAGCCATGCAATGGCAGAGACGACGAGGCCTCTGCAGCTCATGCCAGGAACCTTTCTCTGGTTTCTTCTGGCTTGTGGCTCATTACCATAATGCAAACTGGGGAGAGCATAGAGAAGGCACAACAATACTGGGGCTTCTGAAAGCTCTTGAAAGCATTGCCCCAGCTCCTGCCGGGGCTAAGGGTATTGTCTGACCTCAAGGCAGCGATGGATCCATGACTGTATAGCATGAGGCGCAGTCCCCAGACCAGACTACGTGCACACACTTGTGAGAGAAGCTGAACCTAGGGCTCAAAGCCACCCGAATTCCTAAGGAGCAGAGCCCAGGAAAGTATTGACGTGGGCTCTTAAGAGACCCTGTGCCTGCTAAATTGTAAGAAAGAATATTCTGCGTTATCCTAATGGCTTCCGGCGCCTTGATGGCAGTGCGATGGATCCATAACAGTATCGAGGTAGTGGCTCATGTTTGCCAAAGCCTTCTCTGGGATTTTTCTTCCTTCTGTCCAGAAGCCGAAGGTCCCGCAAGAGCCAGTTTATCTTCTCGGGGCCCAATGAAGTTTGCAGGGAAGCCCTAGACACTTTAAAGGCAGCAACAAGGAAATGGGGGCTGAACCTTGGCCTCCCTGTGGCCACCTCCAACCATGCCAAGATGCTGCTCTTGAGAGAGCAGTGCTGCCCTTCCCTTCTCTGGCTTTCCTTCTACTCAAGTCTCATCGTGGAAGCAAATGCCCGGGACATCCAAAGGCTAGAAGACAGAAAAGTCTCGCTTGACCTAGCAGTCTGTGTCCAACGCCACCGCATGGCCGCCGTGTGTCACTCACCGAGGGGCATACCTTTTGAGAAGTGTGTTGCTACGGGATTCAGTCATGGTGTGAACATCCCGGAGGGCCCTACACAGGCCCAAACTCCCCACATCAGTCACTTGATGGGGCCTGTTGATGCAACCCAGAGACAGGACAAGCACAGGACAGATGATGCTACAGTACTAGACCTTGGGGCAGAGGTGTTCCCTCCATGCAGGAGATTGAACCCTCTGGTACCCCCAAGCCGTTTGTTTTTCTTAAAAGATAGGGTCTCGCTAAGTCGCTAAGTTCCCCAGCTTGGGCTCTAACTTGTGATCCTCCTATCTTGGCCTCCCAGCATGCTTGGATGACAAGCATGCATCACCATACCCAGCTGCCAGAGAGGTGGGGTTTTTTGTTTGTTTGTTTGAAGGAGGTTGTGGGAGGATACCAGGGACTGAACTCAAGACCTTGTGTTTTCCAGGCAGGCACTTAAATCACTGAGCTCTCTCCCTGGTCCCCTGGCAAGCTGTTTTATGATACAAATTGTTTCATTACAAAATGACAATAAAAATATAATAAATGCATAAATAACATGGTGATATAATTATCAAATATCATGTACTATATCAAATGTATCCCACCTTTGCTTTCCTGGTGGCACAGAAGGTTTCTACCAGTAGCACATGAGTGATTAGGTGATGACCCCATCGCTGAGCACTGGTGGTCTAGTCGCATGAACCACCATCACATACACAGCCTGGTGCTGACTACAATGTCATTATGTAGTGCATGACTCTACCTAATTTTGGCCCATCCATTCCCCCTAGATTGAAGGGCTTGGCATTAGGGAAGGACGTATGAGACAAACACAAATGATGGGCTCTCTGTGGGCAGCTGTGCCCGCAGGTCCAAGGGTAGGTAGGACGCCCGGCAGGGCACTAAGTGGTGCCAGTGAGCTGAGAACTCAGGGCCTCACACGGAGAAGGAGGTAGTGGAAAGAAGCTGGTTAGAAGGCGCATTCCTACAGCGTCCCGAGCCTTGTTACTTGATCATTTCAAGTAGACTTACTAGGAATGTGACTGTGGAATGTGGATAAGAAGAGCCTGGCCTCCAGTGGTGCCTGAGAAGGAAGAGTCCATGGAACCTTCTCTCAGGACCAAATCCGGATGTGTCCTCAGGGCTACCAAGCAACTGCTTTTCTCTCTCCCCTCAGCCCCAGACCATCCTAGCCAGGACCAATGGCAGATGAAGCTCACATAAGCAAAGCCTTCTTCCTGACCTCCTCCTCCTCCTCCTCCTCCTC
>PVJA010022306.1:0-34467 GCA_004027025.1 Myocastor coypus
TCTCACTGTGCAGTTCAGGCTGGCTTTGAGCTCACTTTTGTAGCCCAGCCTGGTCTCGAACTCGCAGCAATCCTCCTGCCTCAGCCTCCCAAGTGCTGGGATTACAGGCGTGAGCCACCACGCCCGGCTCTGTTCTATATTTTTATTTTATTTTATTTTTTGTCTTTTTGAGAGAGGGTTTCACTACGCAGTTCAGGCTGGCCTTGAACTCATTTTTGTAGCCCAGGCTGGCCTCACACTGCTCCTCCTGCCTCAGCCTGCCAAGTGCTGGGATTACAGGTATACACCACCATGCCTGGCTCCCAGGGCTTCTGTTCTTAGGGTCTGGCAAAGAGAAGATAATTATTGTCGAGGGGCTGGGGAGATAGCTCTGTGGCACAAGTGCCTGCCTGGCAAGTGCAAGGTCATGAGTTCAAACCCCAGTCCCAGAAAAAAACAAAAAAGAAAGAAATATTGTTGAAGGCTGGGCATGGTGATATACGCCTATAATCCCAGCACTCAGGAGGCTAAGGCAAAAGGATTGCCATGAGTTCCAGGCCAGCTTGGGCTACATAGTGAGTTCAAGACGAGCATGAACTACATAACGGGACCCTGTCTCAAAAAATAAAATGAAACAGGGCTGGGGAGATAGCTCAGTGGCATAAACACCTGCCTGATAAGTGCAAGGTGCTGAGTTCAATCCTTGGTACCTCAAAACAATTTTTTTTTGAAGTAAAGAAACAAAACAACAAAAAAAAAAAAAAAAAAAAAAGGAGGGTTCCTCATAGGAATGCCTACACTGTACTTACCTTAGATTGATCCCAGAAGGACAGATGATGCAGCTAACCAACAGCACCCCAGCCAGTCTCCTCCTGCCCTTGCCCCTGGAAGCTGCTTTGACAGCCAGTGCCTGTCTGTGCCCACCTGTATCCACCCCTCTAGGGACCCGCACTGTGCTTCGGAAGTGCAGTGCAGCTCCTGGGGACTCCTAAGGAGGGCCCCGGTCCAGCCCTGTGCAGCCAGCAGGCCTATGCCTCATGGCATCTCCATCTCATCTGGGACAGCCAATGGTGGCCGTTCTGGGCGCATGAGCAGGAGAGTGGGCTGTGCTGTGCGGGTAAGGAGTTCGGCCTGCTGATCAGACCTGCGGGCCTCTGGGACCCGTGCGAAGTTGGCTCGTGCTCCACTCTGCCCACATAAAAACACCTCCTGTGTGCAGGGGCATTTCCGTGGGGCTCTCAGATCGTTTTGGGGAGGCTGGGACGTTCGAAGGTGGGCTCCGGCTGCAGCCCGACTTCCTTTCGTCTCCACAGGCCCTGCTGTGTTCGTGCTTCATTCCTTTCTTCTGTGGCTTAATCCCTCCGACCTTCAGGGGTGTGGTAAGTGCACTTGGGTGGCAGCTGGCCCTGGGTCACGGGGGACTGTTGTAAAGTGTGCAACCTGGCTTTTCCTTGCAAGGTGGGATGACCAGAGACCCCTGGGCCCTGTGAGCCCCACAGCCCTCAGCCTTATAGACAGAGCCATCGCTGAGCCAGCTTTCAGGCCACGGATCACCTTGCCATCTGCAAGGCACACCTGCCAGCTCACTTGATCCACACGTGAACACTGCAGGTAGGCCACTCCCAGTGGCCTAGTTCGGGATGCTCAGTTGTCCATTATTCATGTAAGGTAGAGGTGTATGGTTAGGGAGAGGTAGAACAGTTAAGGATTTTCTAGCAGCAACAAAACTGTGTCTGGCCTTACACAGGCTTTTGTTTTATCTTTGTTTTGCTGCACTGCAATGCATAATTCCTGTGGGGCTGCTGAATCCTCACCTTTCAGGGTCATTTTTGTGTAGGCAACTGAGTAACTGATAAATCCACCCGCACAGGTCATAGGTGGGAGCTGAAGGGAGGTGGGCTGCTTCTGTTCTCTGCTGCCCGCCGCCTTGGGCAGGTCCTGTGTGGTGCACTGCAGGGCCGCTCTTGTCCTAGGGAAGTGAACCTGGCCAGTTGAGTGACCCACATGCAGCTTGATTTCAGGCGTTGTACCTTGTGCTGTCAGGGGGATGGGAGACTAAGGTCTGAAACCATGAAGGCGTCACCCCAGGCTCCATATGTCACAGTAACAGGGCACTTGGGAGTCCTTCCCTTCTGAGGTGCCTTGGGGAGGATGGGCTCCTTCACTGCCACCACATGAGCCTCGGTCTCAGCCTCTGGCCTGCGGACACAGCCAGCGATGGGACAATCACTAGGTTAGCAGACACCACGGAGGCACAGTCCCTCCAGTGCCCTCCTAGGAGCCCTGCTGGAAACTCAGCCATGTCCCACTGATCCTCATCCTGCACAGCCTTAGGCTGCCGCTACTGACAGGCCCTAGGGCTGGCATGCCACTCAGTGCTAGAGCAATGCCTGGGGCACACAGATGGCCTGGGTCCCCTGCCCAGCACCACCACCAGGAAAAGTCTTAAGTGCGTGAGCAGCAGGCCAGCCCCCCGTCTTCCTTGAAGACTCCTGACTGTATTTTTATTTCTTATTGGTACTGGGGACCCAACCCAGGGGCATCACACTGAGCTACATCCCCAGCCTTTTTGCTTATTTTCTTTTGAGAACGAGCCTCGCTACATTTCCCAGGTGGGACTCAAAAAAAATCTTTCAGTCCTCTGGCCTCAGCCTCCCTGAGTGCTGGGGTGATAGGCATGCACTGCCATGCTGCCATGCCTGGCTAGGATTCCCAACATTCGATTAGGTGTCCCTTAGTGTCCTTGAGGCTGTTGCTGTCTTACTACATCTGCTGTAGAAATCCTGATTCCGTGGCCAGACACCCACCTGTTCTGGACCTGGTGCGAGTATCTCTTGGTGGTAGAGGGTGGCCAGTTCTCTTCGGGTTCCTCTGGAGCCATGCAGTGCTCTCGGGTGTCCCCATGTGCAGGGGCTGACAGCAAGGTCCTCGGAGTTCTGTTGACAGCCTCCCTCCTGGTCCAGCCCCTGGCTGCTGGTGACCAGTATGCTGTACCCAGCTTGCCCCCGCCTGGGAGTGGTCAGTGATGCAGTTGCTCAAGGGCGCAGGTGGAGGTGAGCTTGGCCAAGAGCAGCCTCCTGGGGACATTTTCTAGGTCCCAGTTCACTGATTTAGTCTCATGACCCATGTGGTTATCGGTTCTCCTTTCCATCGCATGGAGGAGAGAGGCTCATGAATCAGACCAGACATGGGCTGTACCCAGCCTCCGTCGGCCTTGTGGCCAGCGTTGTGTAGTGCACATTCTACACAGCAGTACATGGTGGCCCCTGGCTGTGGACACCCACATCTCCCCCTTTACACAAATGCTTGGGAAGCATTCATGGAGAGAGCAAATCCAAAGTCGTTACCCTCCGTGGCTCTGTGAATCCTCCGCTTGCGGTTCTGAGAAGGTGCTGAACGCTAGCCCAGAGCTGCGGACAGTAGCAGTCTTCTGTTCCCACCTTTGAAGCGCTACATGGATGGAGGCATCAGCAACAATCTACCCGTCCTGGATTCCCAGACAACCATCACGGTGTCCCCATACTACGGGGAGAGCGACATCTGCCCTAAGATCAAGTCCACCAATTTCTTCCACGTGACCGTCACCAACCTCAGCCTCCGCTTATGCTTGGGGAACCTCTACCTCCTCTCCAGAGCCCTCTTCCCTCCTGATGTCAAGGTGAGTGGGGGGCCTGGGGTGCCAAGGCTGTCCCCATTCCCCCTATGTGTGCAGAGATGGGGGCTGCCCTCTGCACAGACACAGAGACCTTGGCACTGCTGGTTTACTCCAGGAAAAGCTCTTGTTCCAGGAGCTCAGAGTCTGCCACCTGGTCCCAGGTATCACCTTGGGCCACACAGGGAGACCCAAAGCCCCGAGCCCTTCCAGAAAAGGACAAGGCTTGACATACTCGATGTTGCAGCCCATGCATCCAGGGTTTGTTCTCCACAGTGCTGAAGGTCAAACTCAAAGCTCCATGAGCATTAGGCCAGTGCTTTGTTGCCGAGCTATGTCCCTGGCCCAAGAATTTTGCTTCTGATCTCAGTGACCCACATAATTCTGACTTGCAGCTGTGGTCAGCAGCCCCACAGCTGAACATACATAGTGGTGCATGCCTGCAAAACCATTCCGAGAGGCTGAGTTAGGAGGGTCACAACTTCAAGCTCAGGCTGCGCTAATTAGCAAGTTCAAGGTTCCAGGGCAGCCCAAGCTACATAGTGAGACCTGGTTCAAAAAACAAGATCCCAAACAAAAGAGTCCTCCACTCAGCCCCCACCCCGAGTGTTGCTTCTGGATGCTTTGCCACACTAGCAGGGTAGGGAGGGGAGGCCACCCATAGTGGCATCCCAGGGACAGAGATACCTGTGTCGTGGCATGGCACCCACTTTGTCCCATGTATGTCTCGGCTCCCCCTTGAGGCGAAGAGGCAGTCATTACTGTCCCAGTAACAAGTGGAACAGGGACCAAAATTTGCTAGGGTGGCAGTTCATCCTCAGCCCAAGGGAGTTGGAGAGACAAGGCCTGGCCAGAGCCTCACTGGCAAGGTGACATGTGAGAGGGATCCCAAGCCCTGTGTTCAGCTCTGGTACTGTGCTCAGCACACCCAGGTATCTGGCAGGCGTCCCGTGTCCCCGTGTCCCCGTGTCCCCATGTCCCGAGATGCTGTTAGCATCGGCAGCGGCCCGTGTGATATGCCCGCAGGTGATGGGGGAGATCTGCCTTCGAGGCTACCTGGATGCGCTCCGGTTCCTGGAGGAGAACGGTGAGTCTGGGCTCAGGTCTGTGCTCCAGCTTTAAGTCTGCACCCTCAGCCTTGGGAACTCAGTGGCCCTCTGTGCTGCCCCTTGGTGGCCCTCAGTTCTGTCCCTTGTTGGCCAGTGTCTTCCTGTCCTGTCTTGTTCCACTCACCCCTCAGTCCCAGGAGGAAGACATCTCTGCCTATTTTATGTCCTGGGGAGGCCCTGGAGCTGGCCACAGTGTCTCTGTTTTCTTTGCTGTTTTTTCTGCTGAGCTCTCAGGAGCCTGTACTTTATCAAGGGCTGATGTTAAACAGGTCCTGGGATGGGCTCCAGGTGATGCAGTCCAACAGCTGTCCCCAGCTGGGCCTGGCCACGCTCAGGAGCTGGTTGGTTCTGCTTTCCAGGCAGGTGCCACCGCTGAGCCCTCCTTGTTTGTCCCTGGGTACAGCATTTGGTGGAGACACTGTCAGTGTGACAAATCGCAGTGCTAGGACAGGGAGCTGTGTAGACTGCTGTGGCCCCAAGAGACTGCAGTGCCTAGTGACACTGTAGCCAGTCTGTGATCTCAGTGACAGGCTCTCAACCTGTGGGCCGCTGAGTGACACCCATCTGCATTCTAGTAGAACCAGAGCTCAGAGGTCTGGGAACTGTTCACTTCTACTTGGTTGATGTGTTGGGGCTTTGAACTAGCCTGTGGCCACACCAACGTGACGCTGTGTTCAGAGCACCTATGTGTTACCCAGGTGCCTCTTCTGGGAAGGAGCTGTGTGCCAGGGACACTGTAGTGACTGAGGAAGTTGGCTCTGGCAAGCTACAGGGAGAGCAGGGAGGACAGGGCAGGCCGGCCAGAAGAGGCAGGTACTGTGGAATCTTGCAGCAGAGAATGTGAGCTGGCAGGGTGGGCACAGGCAGTGTAGGAGGGCTAGAGCCTGCAGGTTGCGCCTGTGGACTCGGGGAGGGGGGTGCATCTTGTAGCACTAGGGAGCCATTGAGAGCTCTGGAGCAGGAGCCAGGTGGGTCAGAGGAGAGCCTGTCCAGCTACAGTACAGAGAAGGCAAGAGCAGGAGCTGGTTGTGACAGTGGCACCTGTGGTCCCAGCCCCTCAGGGCGCTGAGGCAGGAGGACTGCTTCAGCCAGGTGTCAGAGGCCAGTTTGGGCCATGGGATGAGAGCCCGTTTCAAAAGCAAATGAAAACAGAGGACAAGACCAGCGCCCAGGAGGCAACTGAGGCAGCCAGATCTCATCCAGGGCTGGGGCTGAAGCTGGGGCTGGGGCTGGGGCCGGGGTTTCAGACAGAAACTGACCCAGAGGGTTTGGAAAGATCCTGGGGAGATTTGGAAAGAGGTCACCTGGGGTTGCTCTCCCGGGCTGGGGACCTTGACAGATGCAACTCTGGAAGCAGATCCCTGGGGTTTGTAGAGAGACATCAAGAGTAGGGGCAGAGCAGGAGCCCGGAGGGCCAGGGAGACCCTGGGGCACCTTGGGGACAGTGCTGTAGTCCTTGAGCTTTCTCTAGAGGCAGTGCAGAACCCTGCCTGGTTGTGCCTGGTCCAGCGAGGGTCAGGGCCAGGCCCCACCTGTGGCAAACACACAGAGAGGGCACCCTTACAGCTTCCCTGTGGCCCACTGAGGCTTCTGATGCTGGACCTAGCCAAACCCTTGGGCCTCTGTGCTGGTTCCCAAGCCAGGAGATGGTATGAATGGCAGCGGTTGAATGGCCACTGTCATATCTGCCAGTCAAAGGCTTAGCTCAGACCTGGAATGCAGGCAGGACCTGTGGTGCTACTGTTCTAGGTCAGCTATAATTCTGTCACATCTGACAGAGGCTTTGGAGGCAGGGACAGAGCCCACACACCTGCCAAGTGCCCTGGGTAGGGGTCCAGCGCCTCTGCAGCTCTACCACCTCCACGCTTCCTGCCTGCTGTAGGTTCCAGCCCTGACTTTACCCTAGCGGAACAGCAGGTGGCCTTGGTTTCCCCTCACGTCCCTTCCAGGGCCCTTCCCGGGTGAGTGTGAGGCTAAGAACAGGACTCCACAACCGAGTCCCCTATTTCCTGCTTCCTGCTCCTCTCTAGGCATCTGCAGTGGGCCCCAGCCCTGCCTGACACTCCCCAAAGAAGAGCTGAAGCCAGAGGTCACAGTGCCTGGCCCGGAAGACCCTGGTTCCGGGAAGGCTGAGGACGATGAGCTCCTGGACCACCTGCGCCTCAGTATCCTGCCCTGGGACGAGCGCATCCTGGACACCCTGTCACCCGCACTCACTGCAGGTAGAGGCCTGGGGGCTCCATGCTGTGCATTGTGGGAGGAGGTGTGGTCACGGAGAAGGGGCGTCGTCACGAGGAAGGAGGGTGCAGAGGGGCGGGGACACCCAGGTGTGCTGTGGGCGCCACCTCCTGGCATGGGGCTCTTGACTGCCCACGCCTGCAACTCCTGGGCCTCTCTTCCCTTCCTTCTTACTGCATCCTGGCCAGGAGAGACATGGAGTCCATGCCAGTACTGCAAGAGAAAAAGGGGGGTGGGGTTCCAGGAAGGACATGGACCCCAGCTCACATAACCAGCAGCGGCTGAGAAGTTCAGTGTCTCCAAACAGATTTGTCAGTTTACGAAATTCATTGTTAACTGGGAATCCTGTACTCCCCAGGCAGTACTGAGGGTTGCCGCGAGGGCCTTTGCACTGACCTATACGCCCACACCTTTGGAATGTTTTTTCAGAGTTGTGCTGCGTTGCTAAATTGCCCAGGTTGGGTCCACCTAGGGATCCTCCTGCCTCAGCCTCCCAGAGCGCTGGGATGACAGGCCCATGCCCCATGCCTAGCGTGGTCTGGTGCTCTGTGCTGGTGGGAAATGAATCTCCAGAATGTTCTTTCAGCCTTGAGGAAAGCAATTAAAGACCCTGGCGGCTTCCTGAGCAGAGTCAGCAGCTGGCTGCCTGTTAGGATCCTGTCCTTCATGGTGCTGCCCTGCACACTGCCTGTGGAGTCTGCGATCGCCACCGTCCACAGGTGAGCGCTGTGTGCTGCTCGATGCTCCCTCCGGGGCTGGGCTGGGGTCCGGGAGCAGGCTGCTGAAGGCCTCAGGGCGGGGCCTGGCCTGCGGGCAGCAGGTACCCTCTGGTCCTCAGAGCCACTGGCAGCTAGCGAAGGCAGCGGCCACACACATAGCATCTCATGATCTCCAGGGAAACTGAGGCCCAGAGAGGTGGAGGGCCAAGCTCCGAGGTCGCCAAGCTGACAAGAACAAAGGCCAGATCCCACTCAGGGGCTGGTCCGTGCTAGGCCAACTCTTGGCTATGGGGCCACATCCCTGACCTTCCTTCTGAGGCAAGGAAGGTCTCACGACATAGCAGACACTGGTCTTGAGCTCACAGTGATCCTCCTGCCTTAGCCTCCCAAGTGCTGGAACTCCAGGTACAGGCGTGTGCCACCACACCTGGCTCTGCTTGCCTTTTAGCAAGTAAATCCAGCATGTTGCTGGGCATGCTGGCATGCGCCTCTCTAATCCCAACTATTTAAGGATTCGAGGCAGAGGATCTGAAGTTCAAGGCCAACCTGGGCAGCTCAGTGAGACTCCATCTCAAAAAGAAACAAGAAAAACCACAAAAGCGCTACCGAGACATAGCTCGGTTGTGACGTGCCTCTGTGCTTGATCTCCAGGACCGAAAGATCACCATCACCAGCGTCAGCTCTTGTGTCCTGCCTTGCCCCTCCTCCGCACCCCTTGCCGAGCACCCCAGTCTCTGTCTGCATCGTTCCACGACTGGCCACTTCCTCCCTACACCACCCTTGCTTTGCATGATCAGTGCCTGTGGCAAAGCTTCTACCTGTGTCTGGGGACAGGGAGTCTGCCAGGGCCGTGCCTCCGATCTTGGCCCCCTGCCAGCTTGCATGTGATCAGTGGGGTGTGGGACCCATGGATGCTCCCCATAGCCAGGTGACCTGGAAATGGAAAGTCGAGACCTTGTCTTTTGTCACCTTGACGCCCCCCAAGCTGTCTGGAGCCACACGTGGCCCCACTTTGCTTTAGGGACCCAGCTGGGCTCTGTCTTGCAGACCACCCCGAATCGGTCTTCTGGGAGCGTGTTGTGTTGGGGTGAGGGGTCACGGGCAGCTCCCTGGCCTGAGCATGCCTGCCAGGTGCTGCTTTAGGTTTGCTTTCATTTTCCCCTCACTGGTGTGTGCTCGCACGCGTAAGTGGTCGTCTTGGTTTTGCTCCTGTAGGCTGGTGCTGTGGCTCCCACATGTCTCTGATGATGTCCAGTGGCTGCAGTGGTTGACATCTCAGGTCTATGCCCGTGTGACGACATGTCTGCTCCCCACTTCCAGGTGAATACTGTGGGTGTGGGGGCCCCGGTGGGCACCTGGATCCTGTCCGGCCTCATACAGGCTCTAGAAATCTCTGAGAGGCACCTGTGCACCTAGTGACACCTGGAACTCAGGCTGCCTGCCCATCCCTCTGTCCTCTGGGGCCCAGTGTAGATGGCAGGGGGGGATACCTTTGGTGGGGAGGGGGCTGGTGCTACTGGTAGACGTGGGACCACCGGGAATTAGGGGGCACAAGGGCCCAGCTCCCTGGGAAGGCGACTGTGGGACCGTGGGTGGGCAGACTCACAGGCCAGGCAAGATGTGCAGGGCCAGTCTCAGCAGAATCTGTGGGAACACGAGGCTTTCTGCTGTGCCTTGTTAGGGGACAGCAGGGCTAGGTGGTGGTGTTAGGGCACTGGTGGGTACCAGCCCTGTCAGAAACTGAGTAAGACCTGTGGATGGCCACTGGGAGGTGTCCAGAAGCAAGATTACTGGGACTCTGGGGGGTGCCCCTGCCATGCCACACGTGGTTGTGTGACAACACAGCCCATGTGACTGAACTCCCAGGAGTCCTGGAAAAGACCACCAAGCCAGCCTCCTCATCTGTTTCAGGTCCCAGATGTGGGGGAGCAGCCAGCACGCTTCCGCTTGCACCCGGGACGGTGGTTCTGCAGGCTTGTAGACCATGTGTGCTCAGGAGGGGGCACCCCAGCCTGGGCTCAGCCTCCCCATCCACTGGACTGCATCTGTGGGGAGAGGAAACCGCCTTCTGTGCTTCCCCAGAAAGGGATTTTGGGGTCACCAGAGGAGGCACCTAGGGAACCCTTCCTCAGGGGCTGTGCCTTCTCATCGTGGTACAGCTGTTGGTGAGCCCAGGGCCCCAGCCTCTGGGCTAAATTTACTCCTTATGCAAAGGCGATGTCTGGCTGTGGGCAGCTGGGAACCTGTGCTCACGCAGCTGTAACATTCAAACCTGAGTTGGCTCTGCTGGTTGGGCAGTGTCCCCAGGAAGCCTGGCACGGGGGCTCTGATGGCAGCTGTGTCTCACAGCCTGCTTGTGACGGCCCCAGTGCTGAGGACAGCAGAGGCCAGGAGCCCTGAGCTCACTCAGGCAGCCAGCAGGGCAGGAGGCTGGGTGTGGTCATCCCCACCAAGGCCCCTCCTGTCCTTGGCATGAAGATGATAACTTAGCTGCGTCCCCGGCACTGCGTCCTCTGATCTCGCTAAAATACTTGCTAAAGTTTTGTAAGGCCATGCAAGGGAATGGCTGGTGAAGTATGAAATCTTATGAATTCACGAAATCTTTGAAGCATAGTGGCAGGGACCCTGGCCCAGTCCAGGTGGGAGCCCAGTAGCATGGAGACTCCCCCATTATTTCTGCTAGAGCCACTGCCGTCAACTCGGCTTAAGTTCCACAGGCTTCCAGTAGGGCTCTTTTCTTCAGCGACTCCCTTTACAGTGGTTCCCTGCTCTGCCTTAACAGAACCACACCCTTGAGGCAGGGACCCCCCTTCTTCTCAGGTGCTGGGACACATTTGAGTGCAGCCACAGTTGTGAGCACAGACCCACTCAAGATTCCTCCATGCTGGCAGAGAAAGCGAAACTCACGCCAGCTGCGGCAATGTGCAGGGGTCCAAGCTGCAGGTGCACCCTGGAAGAGAGGATGTGACTGCCTGGCCTATCCTCTCCAGGTCCTTGAGGTCACCTGTGAAAGTGGGCCTGACCCCAGTTCCCTCTCCCTGCCTCCCAGCCTGACTTGCTTCCTAAGCCTGTCCCGGACCTGGGCCCTGTCTGTGGCCCTAAGAGGGCTGGCACAGGCTGGCAGAGGCCTCACTGGGGGATCCATGTGGCCAGCCCTTGTCCTTCGCCAAGCTTCCCCCTGGCACCTGTGGGCGACCCTGAAGGGTGGGCCTCTTGCACTATTTTTTCTTTTTAAGATAGGGTCTCACTATGCAGTTCAGGCTGGCCTTGAGCTCACTTCCGTAGCCCAGGCTGGTCTCAAATTCACACTGATCCTCCTGCCTCAGTCTCCCGAGTGCTGGGATTACAGGTGTGCGCCACCACAGCTGCCCCTGAGCACCATGTTAGAATGGGCACATACTCTGGCTTTGGATTATCAGAAACGCCTCCCAGGGCCAAATGGATTCCATCAGGCCTATTTCTACCCACTTTTTCATTTTGGAAAAATGAATGTATCTAGTATTTATCTTCTTTTAAATAATGGGATAGAACCCAGAGCCTTAGAACTAAGCTACATCCCCAGCTCCACTTTTATTTTGAGAGGATTCTCACTAAATTGTCTGCACTGGGCTCAAACTCATAATCCTCCTGCCTCAGCCTTCCAGAGTGCCGGGATGACAGGTGCACATGCATTGCTCTGTCCAGCTGGAATCTTTTAATTTCTGGGCTCCAACCCAGGGTCTTATGTGCACTACACAGGTGCTGTCCTGCTGAGCTCTGCCCGGGCCTCCTGCCTCTGCCTGGGCCTTAGGTTCCGCCCCAGCCCACCCGGAAGCTCTCTCAGCACAGGAAGCATTCCTCACTCCTTCCTACCCTTGAGTAGAGCCCTCAGTTCACTCGGCTATGAATACTGCACTCTCAGGATGGCACACTCAGTGTCAGGGAACAACAGCCTTATTTGGTAAACAGCAAATCCTGGTGCGGAGAATGAGCCCAGTGTTTTTTGAATGTGTGTCTCTGTAGAAGGACTGAGGGGATGTGTAACAACACTTTACTGTGACCTGTGATACACTGTTTATTAGGCTTTTCCAGATTTCTATGTTGGACAACACAAATATTTCTTTCAGCAACAGAAAATGGTTCATAAGACATGTGATTTTTAAAACGGACCGCCCCGACTCTGCCTTCTGTCCGGAGCACAGTGCTGCTCTTTCCTCTCTCAGCTGTGCTCCTCTGTGATGGTGTTTCCCCAGGCCCACGCTCTCTGGCCCTACCTGGCCCAGCCTGGCCAGGTACCTCCCTGCTAGAGCGAGCCCTTTGCCAAGTGCTGGGGATCAAACCCCTTGGACTGCCTGCCTCCTTCTGGGCCAACTCCCCCAAGGCCGAGTGAGCCTGCCCTGCACAAAGTGTAGTCCTTCCTCCAAAGCCCCCAAATTCCAGCCAGTAACCAGGGATTTAGGAAGTGCCCCTCCCTCACCCTGCTGGCTGCAGCCCTGCCTCTACTTACCCTCTAGAATCTGGCCAGGCCCTGCTTCTCCTAGCCAGGGTGCTAGACGGCTTCCTCCTGGGGTCTCAGGTGTGCTCTGCACCTCCAGCTTGCTTCAGAGTCCCTGTGTCCCCAACCTCGCTGCACACTCATCCCCACCCCTAGCCGCCTCCCTGTGTGCAGCCCCAGCCTGGCCCTGCTCACCCCATTTCCCACCATAGCCACTCCCTAACTTCACTCTCCAGATACAGGAGTGTTGGAGACAGACAGACGGAGGAACCAGGGCCCCGAAGCAGGGAGCATCCCAAGCTAATAAATAAGTGGGTGATTCCTATGGCAATTCCCAGCCTCCCCACTCTGGGCCAGCAAGATTTGGGGTTTGATTTCATCAGAGAACCACTAGAGCTAGTGACTGCAATTCTATTTCTGACTAGACCAAACAGCACTCTGAGAAATTATTACCAGAGTGGGGCTTGTCCAGGTTCTTGCTGTTCTGGACACCAGGTATGGGGCAGGACATCCACAAGTAGTGAGATGAAAGAGTTCTTGGAAAATGGAAGTATATGCTACAGGGTGGCAGCAGGCTAGCAAGAAGAGGTCGAGGCACCAAGGGGCCTTGGTGCTGAGGGCTTGGAGTAGCAGTGAGGAGTCGGTCTGAGGTGTGAGTACTGCCCATGAGCATGGGGCTCTGCCCCTCCATCCAGAGGTGGTATTTGACCTTCTATGGCCCTTGGAGGAACTATGATGGCAGCCAATGCCATGCAGGTCGAACCTGCTGTCAACTCAATGGTAACTGGGGTGGGTGGGCTAAGGGCTCTGGAAGCCCTCAGGCCCATGCCTGGATTAATGGTGTCTAAATTGGGTTAAGCTGGTGGTTCTGCTACTTTTTTGTCTTGTATTTAGAAGCAGAGAGCCTAGCTCTGGGCTAATGTTTAACTTAGAGCGGAATGAGACGGGTCTTACAGGTCTGCACCTGCAAGTGACATATATCCCTCTGCTTGCTCTGTGTTGACAAGCATGTCATATGGTGGGGTGGGGAAATGCAATTCTACCAAGGAACACAAAGATCACAAGAAGTACCTGTGGATGGCACCTCGGGGAGGCCACGGAGAAGCAGCCAAGGAACCGAAACACACTGGGTATGCGGTACACACAGGCACTTTGTCAAGCTAATGCAGGAGGCTAGGAAGCTCAAGCCAAGCCTTCATGAGGACCTGTCTCGCTGGGCATGGAGGTGCACACCTACAATCAGGCGGCTGAGGCAGGAGGACCATTTTGGGTTTGAGACCAACATGGGCTACAACGTGAGTTCAAGGCCAACATGGCAAGACCCTGTCTCAAAAAGGCAAAAACTAAAGTAATAAAAGATCCTGCTTCAAAATGAAAACAATTCGGGGATGTGACTAAGCAGTCCCTGGGTCAAATCTCCAGTATTGCAAAAGAAAACGAATCCCTGCAGTCTCTCTAATCCAATAAATTCAGGAACTTCAGGGTTTTGGTGGATATCTGCACTGCCTGCCTTTATGTTACCATACATCCTGATCATCAGAAACAGCCCCAGCAGTTTGTCTGAGGGTGGAGTACGTGAGCCTGGCCAAGGGCCTTGGGCGTGCGCGCGCGCGCGCGCGCGCACACACACACACACACACACACACACACACACACACCCAGCTTGTGCAGCATGGCAGGGTGCTCTCATCCTCGTCTAGAAGTGGCATGCTCAGAAAAGATGGGAGAGGACTTGGAAGACAAGATACTTGTCTCGAGAAGAAAATCACAGATATCCCAGGATCACGGTGCCAAGCCCATGCTCGACCTCATGAAACCACGTAACATTAACCTTTAAAAAATCGTCATTGTTCCTAGTTACAGGTGAGAAAGTTAAAATGAGTCCCCTTGGGACTTGCGTGGAGCGCGAAGGTCCTAACTCCTAAATCCTCTTTGCAGATCTCGCTCAGATGTTCCCAACAACATACCCTTTCGTCTGCACTGGGGTCAGCAAGGCCCCGAAATCTCAGCTTGGTGGCCAAGAGGTGCAGGAGGTAGGTGCTCAACCCAAGGAAGTGGGCGGGTCTTGCAGAACTGGCTACAAAGTGGCATGGGGTGGGAGGAGCCCAGAGGCCGGGCTCTAGCCAACCCCGGGGGGGCCCTGGTTTCATCTCCAGTGATGCAAAAGCCAAAAGCTGTCCTGCCAGACAACAGCCATGAGCATTCTGAGGTTCCTGCATGCGCATCTTGGGGCTGTTCCATGAGCTGGTTCCACGATGCTCCTTTGAGATTGCTAGCAGAGGGACAGCGGCCTGGCGCTGTTTCTGAGCCCTCACCTACCTTCCCCGCCCCAAAGAGTCAATCCTCAAAACACGTGAGCAGCATTAGGGAAGACTGCCCAGACACGCCTGGGTCGGGTCACCCCTGACGTGCATTCCGTGAGACTGAAAGGACGTTACTCACGGTCTCTGGGTCTGTTTCCTCCATTCTTACAGGCTTCCACTTTATGGTGGTGGTTAAATCATTCCAATTAAAAGCCCCGTGCCGGGCCTGGCTAAGTTACAGAATCTGAGAATCCTACCTTCAAAGCCACTCTACCAGCTCTGGGCTGCAACTACCCCAGCATAAAAAAAAAAAAAAAAAAAAAAAACACCGACCCGGAGGCAGGATTAGGAGGGTCCTTGGTAACTTCATCCCTTTATTATCTGGTCGAGAAAACGGTCTCAGTCACTGGATGCAGCTAAACCAGCCAGGCCTGCACAGTCCCCATGGCTCCCTCCGCAGCCGCCTGCGCCCGGGTTCCCCGCGTGAGAGGATGCTAGTCATTTAGCCTGGGCCAGGTCTCGCCTCATCCCTGCAGCCTTCTAAGTCCACTTGTGAGGTAGATGCGACCACTGTCTTCACTTCCACCTCCTGCTGCACTCCAAGGCGAATCTCACCTTCCACAGGCGCGAATGCCAGGCGTCTGGCTGCGCAAACTCCAGTGTGCACCCCGTACCAGCAACTCTGCGTCGCCGGGCGCTTTGCGTTTGCTCGGTCTGTCCCAGCGGTCTCATCAGCATCCGGGTCACAGACTCCTAACAACTAATGAGCGAAGGCACCGCTAGACAAAGGGGCGGGACATACGCGGGCAATATGGTTCCCCCCAGTGCACCGCTTCCGGGGGGCTTGTGGGAGTAGCCCTGACCCGCCGCTGTGCCGTCGTACGCCGCTACTCTTACCAGAAGAGCGTTGCTCCCCCTCGAGTAGCTCTGCAAGGCGGTGGCCGCAGAGGGAGCCATGGGGACTGTGCATGCCCGGGTAAGAAGTCCGCCGACTCGTGCGGGCTGCGCGACCGGAGACAAGCTGGCGTTGCGGCGGAGAGACGCTGTCGTGCCTGCGCCCTGGTTCCCCGCGTGAAAGGGCACCGGGGCGACGGGGCCGAGGGCAGTGGGCCGCAGAGAGGCTGCCGCGGCCGGCGGGAAGCCGGTTCCAGGGCAGGAGGGTCGTGGCTCTCTCAAGGTCACTCCGCGGGTCCGTGCCCCAGAAAGGGCTTTCTGGGGACTTTACCCGCTGACCTTCGCGCCCGCCTCCCCTGGCTGTTGTGCGCGTTCAGACGCGAGTCGGGCAGAGCACTGTGGAAGCCAGAGTTAGCAAACTTACTGCAGCGAGCGGAGGTGACTTGTAGTTGCAGTTCAGGAATGGCGCGGCTGAAAGGTGCTGAGAGCTGAGTTCAGGAGTTGGGATTTGGGGACCGAAAGCACCGGGGAAAGCAGAACTGCCAGAGGCTGGCTGGTGCTTTGGGGTCACTTTGTGTGTAGGTAGGGGCTGCCGCTCAACGAGTGGAGGTGGGCTCGCCTGTCATCTCCCTCTTCTAGGTTCTCCTTAGTACGAAGGACAAGTCAGTTTTTGGGCCTGGAAATATGAGGCTGAGCACCGGTAACTCCATTCTGGTTTGGTCTGTTGAGGTTGGTGGAGCTCAGGCAGACCGACAGCCCTGCTTCAGTTCTTTTTCACAATGCGTACGTGACTGCCTAGCTTTCGAAAAAAGCTGCTGCTTTGGGGGTAATCTTTTTTTTTTTTTTTAACTGGGAAAAGAACTCAGGACTGTGCTTGCCAGGCAGGCGCTTATGCTGCTGAGCTGTTTCCCCCACCCTTTTTTGTAATCTTAATTAAGGACTGGAAAAATGAGTCATTGTCCAGGGGTCACCCCGAGCTACAGAATGTCCTAAACCTCAGGGTCTTGGTCTTAACACTGCATTTCTGTTAGAAGGCGAACTGCCTCATGTATCCTGCTGTTTTCGATAGAGCCCTCCTCCTCAACTTCCAAAGGAATTTAGCGCAAGCATCTGAGCCTGGCTTCTTTCAGAATTGAACCCAGCTCCTTTTTACCTGTTTTTCGAGCCAACAAGCATCCTTGCTCTTCTGCCACAGTCTTTCACTGTGCTGTGGGTGTTCGTTCTGTCCACCAGGCGCTTCCACACCTAGCTTTCGGCCTTGCAATATTCCCATGTATTAGAACTCAGTTCAAGTCGCTTCCTGCACAGACCACCACTTTATTGCTCCATTGTTTAATATGCTAACAGTGTTTCCTGTTTTTCACTTTTTTATGTACCACTATTAAGTGTTTCTAATGTTCTGAATAGAAATCTCAGAAAGCAACTGGCCTTTGCCACCTAGGGGTGTGTGTGTGTGTGTGTATGCATGTATGCATGTTTTAAGATAAGAGTTTCATGTTGTAACTCAGGCTGACCTCAGAACTTAAGGTAGTTCTCCTGCCTCAGCCTCCCAAGTGCTGGAATTATAGACAAGGGATGGAATCACTGGTGTGTGCCACCAAGCCCAGCTGTCACTTAGTATTGACATGCATATGTGAAACAAAAGTTTTGTGAAATAGTATTTGTCTTTACTTCCTCCTGTGGACTGCTATATTTTATAGTTGATTCTAGTCATCTCACTCTTTTTTATGTATTTGGTACAGGGTCTCACTGCCCAACTTAGACTCTGTGATCCTCCTGTCTGAGCCAACCCAGTGCTGGAAATGCAGGCATGTGCCACCATGCCTAGACTCAGTCCTGCTCAGTGTGTCTGGGGGTGGGACCAGCACAGCACGTGGTGTTGGGGATCAAGCCCTGGTCCCTGCACTTGCCTTAGCAGGTGCTGAGTCTGCCGAGCTATCTTGCCAGCCCTATCTAGTCATCTCATTGTAAAGATGCTGCTCATAGCTCATTAAGTTTATCTCATCAATCCCCAGTGCTTTTGCACAGATGTGTTATGATTTGTGTCTAGTTGTACCCCCAAAGCCTCATGCGATCATTGCGTCGGCTTTCGGATTCCTGATCCAGTGCTGGGGTTATGGGTGAGAGTGTGACACCCATCCTGGGGCATGTAGCCTGGAGGTAATAGGAGGAAAGTGGAGAAGCTTGCCCTGGCTTGTGCTGCTCGGCCACTGCTTCTCCCTCTGGCTCTGGCTGTTTCTCTTTTCTGCCACCATGAACTGTTGCCCTGTGCCGTGTGCCACTCTGCCTTGACTGGCCAAGTATGGACTAAAACCTCCACACATCGTCAGCTAAATAAACCTTCCCTTCCTTCATTTTGGGTGTTTTGTCCCAGCAATGAGAGAAAAGTAGCTGAGACAAGATGGTTCGAGGAAATCAGTAATAGCTTGAAGCTGGGCGTGAGGTGCTCGCCTGAACTCCTGGCTGAGGCAGGAAGATTGCAAGCTTGAACTCAGCCTGCGCAATTCTGCAACCTCATGAGACCCTGTTTAAAAGGGGAGGGGGCTGGATCTGCAGCTCAGCCTGAAGGCCCTGCATTCATTCCTCAGCACTGCAAAACAAACTTGATGAGTATTGACTGCAGGCTGATCTGCTTAAAGGTTAATGACTAGATCTGCAAATTTAATTTCTTTTTCAAATATTTATTCATGCCTGTTCTTCCAGACACTAGAATGTTCAGCCTGTGAGGGTCAGGGTCTTAATGAGTGTTTGTCACGGAGTAGGATCTTAATCGCTTGTCGGTTTACCCCGAGCATACTCGGGCAGTGTGTTCCTTTACATACTGACTATTCCTGACACTTGGACAGGAGTCATTTTGCCAGTTGATTCTTGTGTTGAATCAATTTGATAAAATAGTTGATTCTGATATTTCCTGTTATTATCTTTATTTTTTTTTTTCTTGTTTCAGAACCTTTATTTGTTTATTCACTCATTTTTATGGCTAGCTCAGCCTGCCCTGAGGGCAGGGCTGGCTCAGCATGTGGTGCTGGGGATTGAACTGCGGTCCTTGAAGCTGCCTAAACTTCCCCAAGCAGGCACTTTAGACCACTGAGCCATCCCGCTGGGCCCCTCCTGTTATTATCTTATAAAATCAATGGAAAATGCAATTTCTTGCTCATCCTATCTTTAAATAACTGGACTGATAAGTGGTTAGTAATATGTAGGCAGTAACTAAATCTCCATTAGTAGGAGGCAATTTAGGACTCTTGCTCTGTTGTAGCTGTCCGAGTGCAGTGACAGCTGTCAAGCCCGCTGTCTGCAATCCAGCTTAGACGATGTAGCCAAGTCCGGTAGGTTTTTGGTGAATCTCATTCCATGCTTTGAGACTTCCGGAATGGAATGGGAATTCTTTAGCGTAATGGAATAAGAGCATTGTGTCCAAACAGAGCGCACATGCAAAGCATCTTGCATAAGAACCTGCGCACACTTAATTTGCTTGTATTTTAGACAAATCAACAATGATTCTGTTTTGTAAATGTTACCCTGCAAAATGAAACAATAAAGACATAGAATTATACACTCTCTGTTCATCGTTATCTTCCTTTTCTAAGGTTTAAATAAAGTTCAGCCTACCCTGCAAGGACATCATGGCCTTGTTTGCTGCTACAAGCCCAATTTTTAGCAAACAGTGTACTCAGGACATGGTTGTTAAGTGAAAGAACAAGAGAATATTTATACCTGACTGCAGCTGTCTTCCTGTCACTGGGATAGGGTACCCAGCACCCACAACTTCAAGGAGGACAGGTTTGCCCGCTGTGGTGGGAGAGGCTAAAGCAGGGGGATTGGTGTGAGTTTGAGACCAGCCTGGGCAACACAGCGAGCTCAAGGCCAGCTGGAGCTGCATAGCGAGACCCTGTCTCAAAAAGACAAAAAAAAAATGACATGTTTAGCTTGGCTCTTGGTTTCAGTTCAGTCCATGGTCGGCTGCTCCAGGGCGGGAACATTATGGCAGAAGAGTGAAGCTGCCCAATTGCTGGGAAGCAAAGTGAGGAAACAGCACCGGACAGGAAGCAGTGAGGGGTGGGACATAGGCCCCAGGGACCTCCATGACCCCCCCTAGACATACTTTAGTGTCCTTTAATCTTGGCAGCTTCCACGCCAGCCAGGTTGGCACAGTTGCACTTAACCACTGCCTTCACTGTCCCATGGGTGTTTATTATGTTTCCCAGTATGTCAGAGCAGATAAAAGTAAAAAAGAAGGAGTGCTGTGAAGTTTACAAACTTCTGCCAACAAGAGGTGTCCTGGGGCCAAGGAGATAGCTCAGGGGCACAAGTGCCTGCCTGGCAAGTACAAAGTCCTAAGTTCGATCCCTGGTTCCTTGAAGGGGGAAAAAAAAAAAAAAAAAAGAGGTGTCCCTGTGAAGGAAGGAGTGATTCTGCCTTAAGAAAGCAGAAGTGGCTTACAGAGGATACTTAAAGCAGCTGTGAGCTACTGAGGGGAAAGGTGGTCTAAAGCAGGGAATGAGGTAAAGAGAGCCCGGATGGTGGAGATGGGCGGTCAGAACTGTGGGATGGGCTTGGGACCAGGAGCATGTGGTCATGGTGTGGTCAGGTCAGGTGACAGGAGCCACAGACAATGCAGTGGAAGCAGCAGTAATGACTTGCTTTCCCAGTGGAGCTATTCTAAAAAGTATACAGATCTAAGCCAGGTGTCATGGCGCCTGCCTGCAATCCCAGCACTTGGGAGGCTGGGGCAGGAGGATGGATGCGAGTTCAAGACCATCCTGGGCAACAAAAATGAGCTCAAGGCCAGCCTCACCTGCATAGCAAGACCCTGTCTCAAAGACACACATAAAAAAAAAAGTGTACGGATCTAAGTCTGAACATCAGGATTCTTCTGTGGTAGAGCTCAGAGGAGCAGATTTTTGTATATGTGCATTTTATGTGTGTCTTTTTGAGACAAGGTTTCAATATGCAGGTCAAGCTAGCCTTGAGCTCACTATGTATTACAGGCTGGCCTCAAACTCACAGTGATTCCCTCCCTCAGCCTCCTGCGTGCTGGGGTTACAAACGTGCACCACCACGCCAGGTGGGTAGAGCAGATTTTTCACAATTTTCTTTCTCCTTCATGAGAATCCTTAGGGCTAGGTTTGGTTGTTCTGGGTTTGTATCAGATATTTTAAATTTTCTATCTTTCCTTACAAATACACTGAATACCAGCAAGCTAACCACCAGTGAATTAGCCACCAGTCCAGAAGCTTGCCTTTAAAGGCTCCTGCCACCCACCTCTCCTCGCCGTCCCCTGACTTTCCAGAGCACTACCAAGATTCCAAGGTTTCCTTCTATCTCTTTCTGTTGGCGCTGGCAGTCTGCTGACCTGTGCCCCTCCCCTCCATTTCAGAGTCTGGAGCCCCTGCCAGCCAGTGGGCCTGATTTTGGAGGATTAGGCGAAGAAGCTGAGTTCCTTGAAGTGGAACCTGAAGCAAAACAGGAAATTCTGGAAAACAAAGACGTGAGTTTTCGGGCCCTAGATCTTCCCACAGTTGCTTCTAGGCACGTTCATGTCTTCGAGCTGTCCGCCGCTTAGCCTGCCCCAGCTGCGCCTTCAGCCGGGTAGCTGCTGACTTCCAGGGAGGTTGCTCCTGGCTTTAGATTAGTTTGATGGGGACAGTTTAGGCAAACACTTTCTTGTGTTCTGTTTTAAATTCAAAGATAGACTCCGACCACTTCCCAGGAAAGAGACCCAAGGTGTCCAGTGAAACTTCTGAACTCCTATTATTATTGTTATTATTTTTATTTATTGAGTTTCAGTGGTACCAGGGAATGAACTCAGGACCTTGCGCTTGCCAAGCAAGCACTTATTCCACTGAGCTTTCTCCCTGGCCCCTGAACTTTTTTTAGAAGCTGCCTTTTCCTTGAGCCTCCAGGAGGTGTGGCTTGGGGCTGCCTCCCAGGGCTGTGTTGTGTAGGGCAGGCTGCCCTCAAGGCCTGCCTGGCCGGGCTGCCTCAGCCTGAGAGACTAGTCTGGTTCCCAGGCCAAGTATGGTCATCAAAGCTCAGGGACGCCTCGAAGCTCCTTTCGGGCTCTCATTGGTCCCCGTGCTCACCAGCCCTCGACGTGTGCCTCCCATGATGGCCGAGCCCCCTTTTCCCCTTGCTGCTGCAGGTGGTGGTTCAGCATGTTCATTTTGATGGACTCGGAAGGACGAAGGATGATATCATCATTTGTGAAATCGGAGAGGTTTTTAAGGCCAAGAACCTCATTGAGGTGAGTATGGTGTCTGCCTGGCGCCTTTCCCATGCCCTTCTGGAGAACCTGTAACTTCCTCTCCTATAACCACAGGTACCAGTCCCTGGCCTCCTGCCCGGGGGGACCCTCTGTCCCTGGGACTGCGCTTCTACTGAGCTGTCATCCCAGGGGCAGAACTGTCTGTTCTCTCATCCCAGCCCCCTCTCCTGTGCTGTTCTGATCCCTGCTGGCAGGCGGCACGGCCGATGGCACTTTGCTGAGCAGCGATACATGTGGGGCTGGCCACCCTCTTGTCACCCACTGCCCATGTCCCCAGGGCCTCGCCTGTCTGTGGAGCAGTCTCCTGTGCTGCCCCTCTTCCCACTCACAGACCAGGTCCTTCGGTCCCTCTGCCCCGGGGGTCACTCAGTCTGTGGCTGGGCAGAGGTCACCTACAGTGTCCTGGTGGCCCTGGCCAGCCGGCTCCATCCACTCTTAACCTTTGAGCAGCGTTTGGCACTGCGAGTCCTTCCCTCTCCAAAAACAAACAAAAAACCCAGTTTTATCTTTAAAAGATCGAGGTTGAACATGAGAGCGATCAGCAGATCCGCTGGTGTGGAGCGTTGAGAGGGGCAGTGGCACTGTCACGGCGCGGGTGTCCTCTGGGGCAAGTACAGTGGCCCAGAGCGCTGTCCTGCCCCAGTCCTCCCTACGCCTTGCACACCCACCAGACGCCCGTCAGAGCAGTGCGCCCCAGCATGCTGGCTGTGCGGGGCCTCGGCATCTGTCGATGTTGCTGTTTGGCCCTTGTGCAGGATGCGTGCGTACACACCCTGGGGTGCTTCACTACACGTGGCAGTACACGTGCAGGATGAGGTCTTGCCAGTCTGTCAGGTGAAAAGTGATTTCAATTAGAAATGTTTTAATCTGCCAGGATTTAGTGACAAGAGAGATCCAGCAGTTTGGCCATTCATCCCCCTCAGGAAGTACCCGCTGCTGTCCTATTCTGTTGTACATTACTTTATGCTTTGTTGAAAGACATAAAGATTGCATGTTGAAGAATGGGTCCCTTTGTCACCCGGGTTGCGTTTGCGTTTTTCCCACCCTGCTACTTGTCTTTGGATGTCCCTGTCCTTCCTTCCCTCTGTGCTTTCTCTTCCCTGCCGCTTTCCTTCCTGTCAGTTACTCTGAGGCTCCAGGTCAGTGCCCCCCCCCCCAAGCACCCTCAGGTGACTGTCACCTGATGAGTGCTTGTTTCTGGCCAGCGCCACTATGTGGCGCTCTGACCCTGACTGTGCTCCTGCCACACAGCGTGGCCTTGTGGTATCACCGGTGCCCCTTGGTTAGGATCTGCAGGCATCAGCTTTCCACCCTGCCCAGCCTGACCTCTTGCCTGTCTCTGAACCCTCTTCAGTGGCACTGGTCTCCAGGTGCCAACCCAGAGCTGAGGTCTTCCAGCTTCCTTCTGATGCACCCCACCGCGTCAGCTGGTGAGCGTGGCCTCAGCCCTTGCTGGTGAGCTGTCTCGGGCCTGTCCCTCTCCCCCGCCTTGGCCCCCCCGACCCCTCAGCCCAGGGCTGGACCAGCCTTTGTCCCAGCTCCTGGGGCTGGCTCAGGAGCCTAGCGCTGCTGGGTCTGCTCTCCTCTCCATCTGAGTCTGGCTGTCCCAGTCCATCCGAGAGACCTGCCCCTTCTCATGGGAGTCCCGCCCTGACTTGGCCTGCCGAGAGCGCTGCAGTTGCCCCCTTCTTCCACATGAGTGAAGCCTCCACTCCAGTTGCTACACAAGACCATGCACACCCGTCTCCTCACCCTCTTCTAGTCGTCTTTCCAGCAAGCGTGTATGGCTGGCACCAGAAGGACTGCTGGTGCCATTGAAGAGAGGGCGGGATGTTGAGCAGTGGTAGAAATGGTCAGCGAATTGAACCAGCACAAAGATGTGCACCTGCGCACACGCACACCCCCCCCTTCCACCAGGGCAAGCTGCAATTTGGTCCTGATTGTGATCCCTGAAGCCTTGTCACCCACTCCCTGTATGCAGTAGCCATTTCCAGGTTTTTCTGTGCACTGGCCATCCCAGGGCTGGCTATGATTCTTTTTTCTTTGTCTTTTTTTTTTTTTTTTTTCTTTTTCTTTTTGAGGCAGTCTTACTATGTAACTCAGGCTGGCCTTGAGCCCACTTTGTAGCCCAGGCTGGTCTTGAACTCACAGTGATCCTCCTGCCTCAGGTTTCTGAGTGCTGGCATTACAGGTGTGCTTCGCCAGGCCTGGCCCTGGCTGTTACTCAGTGTTTTGGTTTTTTTTCTCTCCTCTCTTATTTTCTTTTTTGGTACCAGGAGCTGAACTCAGGACCTCATGCTTGCCAGGCAGGCGCTGTGCCAGTGAGCCACAGCCTGGCCCGAGTGGGGTTTTATCATCCCCCCTCTCCTAGCCCATGCTGTCTCTGTTCTTTGTGTGGCCAGTCTCTCCCAGGGCCGAGAGACGTAGCACCACACCAGCCTGGAATCTCGGCCCCCTGTGCTTCCGTGTCTCAGAAGAACTCATCCTCTTGTCTCCTTTCCTCTTCCAGGTCATGCGGAAGTCTCATGAAGCTCGTGAAAAGTTGCTCCGTCTCGGGATCTTTAGGCAAGTGGATGTGTTGATCGATACATGTCAAGGTATGTACAGTGAGGGTGGGCGGCCTCTCTGCGCTTCTCTTCATCCTCCACCAGTCCCCAGAGAAGCAATGGGCTGACCCACACGGGTCTCTTAGGCCCTGGAGAGATGCTGCATTGTGTGCTGGGCCGGGAGAGGAGTGCTGACTGGGACCACATGGAGTCCTAGGCAGCTCCTGCAGGAGGGAGCTGGGCTTCCCAGCCCCACAGCTGTCCACCTGGGCCCTGCCAGGCGCCACCTAAATGCGCCCTTTGGAGAAAACGAGTCATTTTCTACTGGCTTTGCTCATCCCCGGTGTGCTACATGACAGTGGCCAGGCTGCTTGGCTCAGCAGCTACTCCCACCTTGAGCTGGGCCTGGAGGGGCAGCGGCAAGCAGGGGTCACTGCTTCTGGCGCTCCCGGCAGGTGAGGCAGGCCAGGGCATTGTTGGTAGGGCAGGAGAGCGCTCCGGGTGTGCCTGTGTGAGGCTGCATCAGCCCGTTAAGCCCAGTGCAGGCCCTAGCAGGCTCCGCAGGCGCCACAGGCAAATCACAGAAGGGGAGCCAGGGCTCAGGTAGAAGGAGCCTGCCCCACGTCCAGCCAGCACCAAATTCAGCACCATGACAATGATTCAAGCCGTGCTGGCCTTGGGTTTGGCTTTGGCTCTCTCTCCCTGCGGGTGGCCTGACTTTGGCCTCCTCTAGCACCCCTCTACCCGGGCTGCTGTGTGACACTGTTGCAGGGCCAGCACACAGACACACCTTGCCCGCACCCACGTCACGCACCACATCAGGAGTGACACCTGTCAGCTTGCTTCAGCTAATAAGGGCACACTGGATCATCCGTGCCTGCGCAAATGCGAGCTGTGGGAACAGGAAGTGTGGGAATGGCTGGGGCCACATGGGTGCTCCGTGCCTTCCTGTCCACCCAGAACTGCTCTGAAAAATAAGTCTGCCCTGCACCACCAAGCCCGAGTCTCAGGGCACCAAGGCCGGGCATCAGTGGCAGCTGCCATGGGCCACAAGCAGGGCCACCCTCACCACGCCACACGCACACTATACACCCCACTTGGTGGTCGGGGGGACCAGCCTAACTCAGGCACGGGTCACTCCCTGCCCTGATGACGGACCCTTGCAGCGCAGTGACTTAATGAGAAACACTGTGATTCCGCTTCTCTTGTCTCCTAACATGGTGCGTGGCTCAAGGACCTTGTCGTGTGTGTGAACGGATCCTTTTAGCAGAGTGGCTGGCTGCGGCGAGCAGAGCCGCCGCTACTGTCTCCCCATAGCAGTCCGTGCTGTCTGGGGACGTGCGAATTCCGCCCCAGAAACGAGCCACGGGGTTTTGGGGTAGAGGTGTATTGTGATTTCGTGTGGGAGTCTTCTTAGACTTTAAAATAGATGGCATGTTCTCCCAAGGAGCTTGTAAAATAAAATGAACCTTCCAATTGCTTTGTGTCTATTTTTAGCCGTAGGCCCCAAAATAAAAGAACATTCTCCAGCTGTTTTTTGTTTGATTTTGTTGATGTCCTCAGGTGACGATGCACTTCCCAATGGGCTCGATGTCACCTTTGAAGTGACTGAGCTGAGGAGAGTGACGGGCAGCTACAACACCATGGTGGGGAACAACGAAGGCAGCATGGTAGGCGGAGGGTTCCTTGCCGTGCTGGGCTTCAGAGCGCGAGCGGAGTGTGCGGCTGCCGCCTCAGCGCTCCTAGTCTGTTATTCCCTAGAGCCGATTAGGATGTATTTTAAGAAGCTTCTCAGCCAAGGATATAGCTCAGTAGAACAAGTGCTTGCCTGGCAAGCACAGATGCGGGGTTTGATCCCCGGTACCACAAAATAGTGATGGTCATCATAATAAAGAAAAGTTAAAATGATATATTAAAAACGTAATTGATATTTTAGTATTTTGAGGCAGGGTCTACAGAGTGTTTAGGGTCTCACTACTAGACCAGACTTGTAGTGATCTGCCTGTTTACAGCCTCCCAAGAGCTGGGATCACAGGTGCACGTCACTATGCCCAGTCTCTGCCATCTCAGTGTGCCCTAGAGGCGGGGCTGACACTGCAGGCCTGGGGATTGAATCCCTGGCCCCTGTACCTGCTTGCAGGCGCTTTAATCCACTGAGCTATTTGACTAGCCCTTGTAGTTAATATGTGTGTGTGTGTGTGTGTGTGTGTGTGTGTGTGTGTGTACATACATTTTTTTTTTTAGAAGCTTCTCTTTTTTGTGAGTATTTAGAACAGAATCTACAGAATCTCACTAAGTAGATAGCACTCAGTGATCCTCCTATTTTCAGCCTCCCGAATGCTAGGATTACAGGCGCAGGCCACCATGCTCAGTCTTAGTCCCTGCCTAAACAGGCGCTTCAGTCCGTTGAGCTATCTGGCCAAGAATGTATTTTAAATCATTGGCTATCAATTACTACCAATGGTCAGAAATTATTCTTAGTAATAGTAGGTCCTCTTCAGATTTCTTGAAACTCCATATCTTTAGACTTTATGTCCTGGAGGATTGTGGCCAGCGAGGCTGCCTGACTGCGGTGGCCGGCTCTGTGTGCACAGCACCCTGCTGAGAGGAAGGGCGGCATCTGTCCACAGTCCCTTGTCGGGCTGAGTTTGTTGCCTTACAATCCCCTGCCCTTCCCATTTAGACCCCTGCTTTTCTCTCTTTTCCTCACAGGTCCTCGGCCTCAAGCTCCCCAACCTGCTAGGCCGTGCAGAAAAAGTGACCTTTCAGTTTTCCTACGGAACCAAAGAAACATCATACGGCCTGTCCTTCTTCAAACCACGGCCAGGAAACTTCGAGAGAAAGTAGGAAGGCTGGCAGATGGTTGCGTGTGGTGGCAGGCCTGACAGAACGCCTGGCATGCACGCAGGGGCAGTGGGCAGTCACCTCCTTGTAGAGTGGCCGGCACCTGGCTCTGCGTGGGGGTGACGCATGTGCCGTCTGTCCCATTGTCTCCTAGTTTCTCTGTGAACCTGTACAAAGTCACTGGACAGTTCCCATGGAGCTCACTGCGGGAGACAGACCGAGGAGTGTCTGCTGAGTACAGCGTACGTCCTCCCAGCATCCTCGGTTTCTGAGTGGCACGGGGAAGCAGGGAGCACAGGCCTCTGTTTGCCTGGGCCGCATCCTGGTGCCCCAAGAGTGACTGCTTCTGGGGCCACTGCCTTCCTGACTTCCTGCCCGACATGGGTGGGGGAGGAGACTGCGCAGTGCTCATAGAGCGGCCACTCCCCTGTGTCCTCACAGCATGTGTGGAGACCACCGCGTTCCCAAGTGGCATTGCTGTTCCTTTAGGCGCTGGAGGTGATTAGGGGCTCCAGGGCAGCGCTCGATGCCTTGCGGGTGCTGACGTGCGCACCCCTAGTTCTTACCCTATAAGCTTGAGAGTGCAGTGGTGTCCCCAACCCACAGAGGCCTTGGGGACACAGTGCAGTGGGGGTGGCCTCTCAGGGTTGAGGACGACCTGGCTTCCCTGTCACATCAGTTGTCTGGGTATATTCCAGAGCTACCAGGCAGTGTCACCTGCTGTCTCTGGGGCAGGCTGGCCAGGTCCCCTTGCCTGCGGTGCGCAGCATGGTATCATCGCACCTCTGTGGCTGAGGCAGTTGTCTGGTCCCCAGTTAGTGTCCCTTGGGTCTCGCTTTGCCGAGAGCCACGCAGCTGCCGCTCAGGGTCCCACGGCCCCCTCACCAGCACCGGAGCAGGGCTCCCCGCCTCGCCCTTTGTCGTCAGCCTGCCTCCGCCTGTCTCCGCCTGCCTCCGCCTGCTCTTTCTCCTTCCCAACATGTGAGCACTTTGTCTGTCCTTGGGAAGCTCAGGCCAGAGGAGACCACAAGTTCCAGGCCAGCCCAGGCAGTGCAGTGAGACCCCATCTCAAAATTAAAGAAGAGCTGGGATAGAGCCAGGTGTGGTGGCGCATGCCTGTCATCCCAGCACTTGGGAGGCTGAGGCAGGAGGATCGGTGCGAGTTCAAGACTAGCCTAGGCTACAGAAGTGAGCTCAAGGCCAGCCTGAACTGCATAGCGAGACCCTGTCTTAAAAAGACAAAAAAAAAATGGAGCTTGCTCAGCGGCAGAGCACCTGCCTGGTGTGCTCAAGCTGAGTCCCGCCCCAGCACTGCCCACCCCCCTGTTGTGTTAGCCATTTAACTAGCTAACTGCTCAGCGATGCCACATCCTTCCCGAGTGCCTGTGCCCCATGTGTGCCCTTGCAGTTCCCCATATGGAGGACCAGCCACACCGTCAAGTGGGAGGGTGTGTGGCGAGAGCTGGGCTGCCTCTCCAGGACCGCGTCCTTTGCCGTGCGCAAAGAAAGCGGCCACTCGCTGAAGTCGTCCCTCTCGGTAGGTGCCCCCTGCAGAGGAGTTGGGCTGGTGGGAGAGCCGTCCGGCTGGGCCACGGCAGGGATGGTGACCCGGGTCAGCACTGGTGCCACTGCCTGCATGTCTCCCCAAGTCACATGGTGGGACGTGGAACTGGCGTTTGAGTGCCCACTGTAGAATTGTAGTTTTCAGACCCAACTAGAAAGCTACTGAGTTAGCTTTGGCTGTGGTGCAGGGCTGGTACAGGCACTGTGGGGACTGAGAGCCAGATCCCAGCCTCAGGGATGGCAGGTGGCTGTAGCCCCCTCTCCAGGGAAGGTGGCGTGACTTGCTGCTGCCTCACACGCGGCTTTGCAAGAATGCGGCGTTGGTGAATAAAGCCGCGGGAGGCGCAGGCACCCAGCATGGCTCTCTT
This sequence comes from Myocastor coypus, assembly GCA_004027025.1. Lineage (NCBI taxonomy): Eukaryota > Metazoa > Chordata > Mammalia > Rodentia > Myocastoridae > Myocastor > Myocastor coypus. The sequence goes on from PVJA010022306.1 coordinate 28,958, forward strand.
GCAGCACGCCATGGTCATCGACTCTCGGAATTCTTCCATCCTGCCCAAAAGAGGGGCCTTGCTGAAGGTGAACCAGGTAGGGTTCTTCAGTGTTGCCTCGGCAGGGCCAAGGGGGCGGAGATGGTGACCCCAGGGGTGGCAGTGATGTGGCTGTTCACGTCGTTGGTGTTACTGACCCCCCCCATAATGGTGAAGGTGCTCATGGGACTGGGGGTGAAGTTTGGGGGTGAGCACTGCCCGGTGTGGATGAGGCCCTTTCTGCAGTGGCTGGGCCTGATCCCCAGCAGGGAGGGGACCATGGGTGGGCCCAGCCAGGGCCTGGGGTCTGTCCAGTGTTCAGTTTGGAGGAATAGCTAGAGACCAGATGTTTCTGGAGATGGCAGCATTCTGAGGGCCCGGGTAGCTTCTGGCACCGGCCAGTCCACTGGCTATATCGCCCGTGCTGCACGGTTTTCCACACTGGGGTTCAGCTGTGTGATGGTACTCTGTCCCCACCTTCGCCCTTGTGCCCTGTATGGCAATTAGGAACATCCTGTTGTCTTCTTTAAAAAGTATAAAAATTGGGGCTGGGGTAATAGCTCAGTAGAATAAGTGCTTGCCTGGCAAGCGCCAGGGCCTGAGTTTAATCCCCAGTTTCACCAAAAAAAAAGGGGGGGAAGGGGGGGCGAGATAGCTCAGCAGTCCAAACCGCCTACTTAGGCAAGCTTAGGCAACCACAGAGACTGGTTTGATCCCTGGCACCACATGCTGCACCAGCCCCACCCCCAGGGCAGGCTGAGCTGGCCATAACACGAATAAATGAAGCTTAAAAAAAAGTATAAATACACACACACACACACACACACACACACACACAGTGCCCAAATCCTAACTGCAGAAACGTGACCCAGCCCCGCCAAGCCCCTCACTGCCCATGACCTGCCAATCTTCCTACAGGAGCTGGCGGGCTACACGGGCGGGGACGTGAGCTTCCTGAAGGAGGACTTTGAGCTACAGGTGAACAAGCAGCTCGTGTTGGATTCGGTGAGTACCTGCTGGGCATTGCTGCATGGCAGCCTGGTGCCCCAAGGCAAGTGCCCTGGGGCAGATGGGGCAGCGCCACAGCTGCAGCACCCTGTCTTCCACTCGAGCTGGCACCCACGGGGCCCTGCAGGTCCTCCATCCTCCCTTGGGGCACTGCTTCCACGGGGATCTGGCCCTCCTCTGCCAGGCCCAGGCTTTGGGAGATTCCTGGGTGTTTTGTAATTTTTGATCAGTTTGCGGGGTTCGGGCCGGCTAGGGGGCGCACACAAGCCTGGCTGTGCCGCTCTCACCCGCCCACCTTGCTCTGTGAGGAAGCGGCCCGGCCTGCGCATTTCAGCCCCGCAGGCTCAGCCTTGTCACCCCGGGCTCCAGTTCCCTTCCTCCCCTGCCAGCGTCACCCAGATGCCACCGCAGGTCCCAAAGTTCCTTCCACCAAGGCTGTTCCAGTCCCTTCTACATGCACCACGCTGCTAGTCATTCCTGGCCTTGTGCCATTGTTTTATGACTGTGTGCAGTCCCTTCTGGCCGCTGCCTTGTGATGTCTTTTCCCCACTGTCCCCTCACTTTCCCTACCTTGCAGCTTGTGTGTTCTATGTGTCCCCATCCTGGTGATGCTGGTTGTGTCCTCCATGTACTGAGCTGCAAAAGCTGAGGCAGGAGGTTTGCACACACAAGGGCCAACCTGGACAACTACAACTTAGCAAAACCCTTTAGAAAAGAAAATAGAGGGGCTGGGTTCACAGGTCATTACTCCCTGGGTCTGTCCCCAGGATCCCAAAGAGTAAAGCAAACAACCTCTGAGGCCACCTCCCTGCATTCATACCCTTGTCTGTGGAGCGGCACAGCCTGGCCCACTGGGACCTGCATGGAGCCTCAGGCCTAGTGGCCTTCCTCCTGTGGCTTTCCTCCTGTGGCCTTTCTTCTGTGGCCTTCCTCCTGTCATCTTCCTGCTGTCTGGCAATTGCCTGCAGAGCTTGCTCCATAGGAAGGGTTGGTACAGAATCTGGTGATGTACTGAGTGCTATGACGCCATGATTCTGGTGATGCTGCCGCCACCCAGAGCCCTGTCAGCCCAGTCAGGGACCGTGTGTCACCTGTTCTGCTCACGCTGCCCTGGTTTCCTATCCTCTGTAGTCCTTTCCCATGAAGCTTCTTACAAAGCAGTTCTGAAAGCTGAGGACAGTGATGGTGGGCCTCTTAGAGCTTTCAGTGGTACAGACAGCCGACAGTGGCACACATGTCGTGGTCTTGCCACCTCTGCCATAGGAATTCCAAGGCAGAGAGCATAGGAGGTGCACATGTACCTGAGCAGAAAAACTTCCCAGGAGGCCAAGGCTGCGGGGTCACACTGTGGGGTCACACTGCTGACTGGACCAGGGCTCTACCCCCAGGCATTGGTATGCAGACGTAGGGGCTGCCTGGCCTCCATCGAGCCCAGTGCTGTGTACCCTCCTGTGTTCCCAGGCCACGTCAAGGCCTACAAGGTGCAGGACCCTGGGCGTAGGGTCTGTTTGCCTGTTGTCTCAGTTACTTGTCTCTTGTCGCTGAGACAAATATCCAACACTCAGAATGAAGGAAGGAAACGTTTACTTAGCTCCCAGTGACTGAACTCCACCGACTCCAAGGCAGAGTGGCCCATGGCAGAGAATAGCCTTTCATGGTGGCAGCCAAAAGCAGAGAGCCCGAGGGAGTAGCTGCAGCTCCTGCAGCTGGATAGCCTTTTTGCCCTCCTTGCAGTGTCCTGCAGATTGCCTGCCCTGGGCCAGATGCAGCATCCACACCCACAATAATCACAAACTCCGGAAGCCACCCCATGGTTGCAGCAGGCTTTGAGGGGACAACTAGACACAAACCTTAAGCCAACCCTGGTCACAGGGTGGAAGCTGCCCAGCATCAGGGCGGAGCTGGCCCTGCTGGCCCTGTATGCAGCATGTGGCCGACTACTGAGTCCTCAGGGCGACAGTGCTCTGTGGGGTCTGGCAGGCTGGCTTGGGCCTCTAGCCAGGGTGGTGCTCACCAGAAACAGGAGGTTGTCTGTTCCAACAGGTTGTCTCTGCGTCACTGTGGGGTGGAATGTTGGTGCCTATCGGGGACAAGCCATCCAGCATCGCTGATAGGTGAGGCGTGGCCACTGGGGCGGGGCGAGGGTGTGAGCTGCCAGATATTTTCCTTTGAATCCTTTTATTTTTGTACTGGGAATCAAACTCAGGACCTTGCACTTGCCAGGCAGGCACTGTGCCACTGAGCTACACCCCCACCCAGCCTTTGGATCTTTTTGGTTAGTCTCATACAAGATAGTTTATTTAACAGCTGAGCTAACTGGCAAGCCCCTAGCTTATTTATTTCTTGTCTGTTTGAGGTAGGGTCTTGCTATGCAGTTCAGGCTGGCCTTGAGCTCACTTAGTAACCTAGGCTGGTCTCAAAGATGCAGTGGTCCTCCTGCCTCAGCCTCCCGAGTGCTGGGATTACAGGTGTGCACCACCACAGCTGGCTTGATACAAGATACTTTAGAAGAGTGATATTTTAATTTTAATGTTTAAGCTAATTTGGAAATAGCCAGTGCAGCTTACAATTTTTTTGCTGTTCCTATTACTTTCTTGTATTAAAATTTATTTTTTATTATAAGTGAATAGCAGTTCATACTTGTTACAGAAATGGAAAAATTGCTGGGCATGGTGGTGCACATCTGTAATCCCAGCATTCAGGAGGCTGAGGCACAAGGATAAACACAACTTAAAAGCTAGCATGTGCCACATAGTGAGTTTGGGGCTACCCTGAACTACATGATGAGACTGTCTCAACAATAAAAAGAAATTTTAAGAAAATTATAGGATAAGTATTTACCAGTTCCGAAAACTTCTTCATAAGCAGCATCTATTGACATATAACCTTTCAATACTTACTTACACTGGAACCTCTTAGCCTACTTCAATACTTTCATTTCTTTGTTTCTGATTTTGTAAGGTTATTATCCTAACTCGGGGGGAGGGGCAGTGCTGGGGCTGAACTCAGCTCTGTTTCAATTTCTCTGTAGCATTTTCCTTGCTAAGTTATCCAGGTTGGGCTTCAATTCATGATGCTCGTGCTTCAGCCTCCCAGAGTGCTGGGGTGGCAGATGCCTACTACGAAGACCAGCTAAATTTGTGATATTTATAAATAGCACTGTGCAGAATATTATAAATAATTTGCTCATTTTATTTTGGTAGTCCTGAAAGAGGAATGACAACCTCAGAGTGAGGCATTTTTTGCTGGATGTGGTGGCACACATCTGGCAAATCCCAAGATTTGGGAGACCGAGGCAGGAGGAGCACCTAGAATGAGGCCAGCCTGACTATAAAGTGAGACCGTGTCTCAAAAACTCCCAAACTGGGGCTGGGGAGATAGCTCCGAGGCACAAGTACCTGCCTGGTAAGTGCAAGGTCGTGAGTTTGAACCCTGGTCCCGCAAAAAAAAAAAAAAAAAAAAAACCTCCCAAACAAAAACAAAATAAGGGTCAGCCAAATAGCTCAGCAGATTAAAGCACCTGCTTAGGTAGACACAGCAGCCGGGTTGGATCCCAGGCATGCCATGCCAGCCCCGTCACCGGGGCGTGCTGAGACGGATTCATGGTGGTGTACGCCTGCAATCCCAGCGCCTGGGAGGCTGCACACAGGCAGATCACTATGAGTCCAGTCTGTGATCCACGTGGTGAGACCCTAAAGACCCTGTACAGGAGAAAAAAATCGAACAAAAATAAAAATCCCCACAGTGAATTTTAAAGACCTTTAAAGAATTCTTTGGCCCCTGCCTTTTAGAGAGCTGGGGGCCACTGGCACCTCAGGTAGAGACCATGTTTCCTGGTCCCATGTGTTACACCTGGTCCAGAGGGCGAGAAACTGCCCCTTCTGAGCTGGGCATGGTATTGCCAGAGCTCCGCTGGCTCAGCCTTTTTTTGTTTTGTTGTACTAGGGATTGAACTCAGGACCCTGTGCTTGTGAGGCAAACACTTATTCCACTGAGCTATCTCCCCAGCTCCTTGGAAGTGCCGAATGCTAAACCTACCAATACAGAAGCGTAACAGTACAGTCTACAGAGTTGTAACTTACTGGGACAGCGTGAGCCAAGGAGGCTGCCTGGAAAGGTCCATCCTGTGTGTTCCCTCCACATCTCAGTCCTACGTGACCTGATCCTGTCTCTGTCCCCCATGTCACCACAAGCTTGCAGCTTTTAGTAAGAGTTTAGAGTCACAGTGGGGTCAGAAGGTCTTCCCAAGATGGAGGTGGTGGCGCACGCCTATATCCCAGCACTTGGGAGGCTGAGGCAGGAAGATGGTTGTGAGTTCAAGACCAGCCTGAGGCACAAAGTGAGTTCCAGGCGAACCTGAGCTGCATAGGAAAACGCTGTGTCAAAAAGACAAAAAAAAAAAAAAAAAAAGTCCTAGCCGGGCGTGGTGGCGCACGCCTGTAATCCCAGCACTCGGGAGGCTGAGGCAGGAGGATCAGTGCGAG